>QFEU01021748.1:830-21404 GCA_003316345.1 Tricholoma terreum
TTGCTGACTTCTCGTAGTATTTGATTCCATTAGGTACTTACTTTAACGTGACAATAAAGTCCGTTCTACGCTGACTGAGTATTTGATTCCATTAATCACCGGTCCGATGATCGATGGCGGCACAGGGCTGACAGGTGGGGCTACACGATGACGGAGGGTGCCTCCAGACTGGTGTGTTCGTATCTTTATTTTTACAAAAGCTCCGTATTTGAGCAACTGCACTAGGACAAGATTCAATAACCACCACTATGACGTCCCAAAAGCATTCACCGATATATCACATCAGTCTCACCTCCGGCACTCGCTTTCACTGGGAAGATGGTGCATGCAAGACCATGGGAATAAAGATAGCGTCACAGACAACCACAACAGCGATGGTGATAGTGACGTCAACGAAGGAAAGGACGGCAGCGACGACTGCCAACAGTGACCACAACAATCACGGTACGGGCGGGGGGGATTCGCACGGAATTTGAGATGGATGGGGCTGTTTTTCTCTATCTTTCTTCGTTCATTACCTCCATTACTGTGACTTTTTGACTTGCTGTTACCCAACCAAATGCGCTCGCTGTATAGCTTCGACTCAAATATTGCAGATAAGATCAGAATTCCCTACGAAACAAGACTTCATGCTTGTGGGTGTGATGTTGTCAACGAAGTATAGTATCGTGATTCCTCTGCCTAAGGCACATCGAGCCAAATCGTCTGTAGGTCTTGGGTATATAGAGATGTAAACATAGGTCTGACGAAGGCTTCATGAATTCCAGAACTTCCCCATTGCTAAAGAAAAATTCATACGTTCATTCACGGGGTCTGAGCATTCCATCGGCCATATACGATTACGTTACCCTGAACATACCCGCCACTGACAGTTGCACTTTGAGAACCGTTAAACATCCCAGCATGAGATTGATAGTGCGCCTGTTCTACTGCCTCGGATCCGCACCGCGGTGTGTGCTCGCAGTGCGGAGTGAATTGTCACATCACACGTTTTCATGATCAACAGCTGGGGATCCCAGCACGATTTGAGGAATATGCTCCTTACCGTTACTTGGACTGGCGAATAACGTGAAAGTGAAAATCATAGTCATTGAGTACAGGTAAAATTACAATTCCTAGTCGTGAAGTTGTGAAGAGTAAGCAACCGTGATTTTAGTACTACCCAAGGAGCATCGAGCCACATGTCGCATGGGTATACAGAGATGTAGATGAAGGGGTAAACTGGTGGCGAAGGAGTTCTGAATTATGGGTAGTGACCAGTCACTATCTCATAAAGGGGTGCCCATCTAGTCGGGTCAGATGAGGCACCAAATACAACTCCATATGCTCATCAACCTCCATGATAACCTCGTTCAAGTTCGAGCATTTCGTCGGACGTGGACGATACGTTGCCCTGTATGAAATTAAATACACCCCCGCTAATTGTTATACTTTGAGCACCGTTGAACATCCCAGCTTGAGGTTGATAGTGCGCTCGTTCTATCCGTCTTGGATCGGTACTGCGGCGTGTGCTCGCGGTTCGATGTGGACTGTCACGCTGCGTGCTATCATGATCAACGGATAGGGATCCGGTAGCAATTACGGGGGATTGACGAATACGTTCATCGGTGTACGTATGACCATGTACAGTCGAGGAGATGGAATCGGTGGTTAAATGCATATGAGATACATTGCCTGTGGATATTTGTTAAGTATGACGCCGGATCAATGCAAAAGCCAGTGTACCCTCGTTTTCGGAGGGAACGAACAGATGATTGCTTTCTTCTCGTTGGGAGGGTGAGATGGTTGGGTGCAGTCCTCTGGTAGACTCGTTATGCTCCCGGATAGAAGGTAATGTGTAAGGAGCCGAAGAAGTGAAGAGTTCCTCCTTGGATTCTATCCACTGGATTTTATCCAGGATCAATTGTCGTTCGTACTTGATATAAGCGGTCCACCATGGTGGCAGCTTGGCTACTCCCATTCCCTGAAACTGAAGTTGTCTTTCCAGCTCTAGCTCAACCCGGAATGTTTCTGCCCGTTGCCCGAGGAGGTATAATTCTCGGCTAACCGTGGGGTGAATTAGATGAGCATCAAGGCCAGGCGCAGAGGGAGGGTGGGAGATGGGAGGGAAAGACATGGAATTGAGATACCGGCATCTTGCAACGCCTGGCTTTAAGAGAGGTTTGAACTTTGAAGCACTGGGAGCTTGTGTATACGTTACGCGTCACATGCTATCTGAGATCTGAGTTCTCACGCGATCACATCCGCAACTGATTAATCAATTTGGAATTCTTCGACTTCAGCAAAATGATAAAGTCTTAGATCCCCCTTCTCCTTGTGGTTTTGACAAGAACAAGACAGCCATGATGAAAACCAGAACACTTATTGCCAAACAAGTACAACTAAAGTGTAGAAAAAGTCAAATTCATCCCAACGACAAACGAAAATTGTCCTGATGGTCATTTCCTATTTGTGTGTCACGGTCAACAAATCTGATAATCTTACGCCATTCAGAAATAATGACAGGTCGTAACCTAGGTCCGGGGGAACATCAGGAAATTGAGGATGATCTGACACTAAAATATCAAAGTAAATAATGCATTATAAGTTGAATCTTATATGTAATAGACCCAATTCTGATACCCCATCTGGTAAGGTTTTATTTAGGACAGTAGTGTTGGCAAGTTTCACCAGGTTTGCCAGCCTGACATATCTGAGCACTAATTGACAGTCTGTTTTCCCATGGTAAGGCATTGTCATCTCAGAGCATGGGGGGCAAAATGTAATTTCTTTTCTACTATTTCCATTTCTACTACTTAGTTATTTCACTGGTACTCAATGTTCTCAATTGCTTGTTGATGTTGAACCATTGCCTCAAAGTTAACTTGGGATTTTGCTGATTTATTTGTTTTACTTTACTTAGTCACACATTCACACATCATGTCTATAAGTCACATGAGTAGTCATGATCAAGTTTTTGCATTTTGTTCAGCCCATGGGGTTGTGGCTGTGTATTTTCAACTCATGTGAACACTTAATATTTTGCACTTTTAGAACAATAGAACATTAGTGAAATGAGCTGAGCAGACTGTAAAAGCCACTACCATCTGAGTCCTTGGGGGATATTTGAATTTTGAGCTGTTTGGACATATTTGACAAAGGAATGTCATTCTGATGAATGATGGCAAGAATGATATTACTTGACAACAGCTAGGAACATGTTAGCAGAATTAGAATGGGATTATAAAAGTTTGACATGACACCCTCAGACTTTCATAGAGTGACAAGGAGAAAAAATTATGTTTTGCAGATGTAATATGATTTCTACTTCTGAATTTATGGTGGTGACTGGATAAGGACTTTTATTGAATTTTAGTCTAGTCTTATTATCTGACATTCTGCTGGTGATTTGTCATCACCAACTGGAAATACCAGTGAGTCCCTGATTTCCTGATGAAGACTGGCAAGTCAAGTTGCCCCGGATGTTCAAGTTGTTGCTTCGACATTTACATCACATGTTTGCTCGATTCTATTCATATAACACTGAGTTTGTTATCGGATGGAGCCCCCTTTGAGCGGTATGAGGGTGCTGGTTTTAGGAGCTGTTTAAAACACTTAAATAACTACATTAAGGCTTAAGCTAATTGGTCCGCTAACCTAATCAGCTAGTCTTATCCTCTGTCACTTATCGTGAATAGGTGCCCTTCGAATACCCTCCGCCATGGCGTCTGACTCGGAGTGCCACCGCTACAAACCGTATGGATGTAACAGCGTCGTCACTATCTACCAATCCATCACGACTCACTACTGCAGTTTCTGCACACCAAGCTCAGTTCTCTGGAAGCTCAGCCAATCGTCAATGATGGAAAGCCATCCTCCGACTTGCTGCTACCCATGCAGGACTTGCGAATAATTAAAGTGATAGTGAAGTAAAAAATCATAGTCAGAATGGCTGCCCCGATTTTTTCTCTGGAGATGTATGGGGAGATTTTCTTCCAATCGTACTACTAGATTTTACTGATTCCAATCATTCATCTCGGCCGCCAGATCCTCCTGTTCAATGTGCGCATTGGACACGAAGAAATGTGACCGTGACTTGACGTTGCAACCTAGCTGCGTTCAACACACCCGTGTCCGGACTTCGCCCAGATATTCAACTCGGTCAATTGCAAGAGGCCAGACAGGGGGCATAATGTATCACTTGAGATAAGTATTTCATTGGTATCATGGTCGTTGGTGAGCGCATCTCGATTGTTTCTCATACTTAAATCCTCATAGTCTTTATCAGTGGTGCAGCCTTTTGGGTAACCCATCCCGGCAGCCGCAAGTGGGGAATCCCCCTCGCTTTGGCCGCCGTCTCCGTTCCTCTTGATGTGCTCGTCCGACTTGTGCCTAGAGTGGCCAAGACATCATTTTTTACCTTCTGTGCGGTACAACTCAAATAGTTCGAATCATACCCCAACATCCCATTCATATGCCAAATTCGCACGCTTGACCTAGAGACGGACATCCTGCTCATTGATTTGCCCCCGCTCAGCATGCTTATCACCTCAAGCCCCATCCGCTCATCCTCAAAGTCCTGCGTGTAATTTTCAGTTCATTACAGATGCAGTGTTTCGCCCCGGTATCGCACTCCTATGGGACCTTCTTTCATCGCGTACCTCCTTTGCCACCACTCAAACAAAAACCAATACATCCACCAACCTCGACCCCCAACCCTGACTCAGAAGAAGGGCTGGATTTGATGGAAGCATGAGGTTGATGGGGCTATTGAGACGCAGAGGAAAACGTCGGCATATTCTGCACCATCGAGACATTTACGGGCGCGCTCCTTTAGCCGAGAGCCTTCAAGTTCTGGCTGACATATTCATATTCGAGTATGAGCTGGAGCATTCCATTCGTTACGCCATCTGCCCGTGTCCCATCTGCAGAAAACGAAGTATGCGAGCGCTACGATTACCACCAGTACGACGATCGACAATGGCACAGGGCTGGCGGGTGGGGCTATACGATGACGGAGGGTGGTGTGTTCGTATCTTTATTTTTACAAAAGCTCCATATTTGAGCAACTATGCTAGGACAAGATTCACAAACCACCACTAGATGTTCCAAAAGCCTTCACCGATATCATGATCATATTTGCTACATCAGTCTGACCTCCAGCACTCGCTTGCACTGCTGCAGTGGGGAGACGGTGCAATGACCATGAGAATAAAGATAGCGTCACAGACAACCACAACAGCGATGGTGATAGTGACATCAACGAAGGAAAGGAGGGCAGCGACAACGGCCAATAGTGACCACAGCAATCACGGTGCAGGCGAAGGGGATTCACTGCTATGGGCTGCTGCTCGCCGGGTGGTCGTAGGGGCTTCTCAGCCTGCCGATAACATGCTCTCCTTCTCACGGAATTCGTGATGGATGGGGCTGTTTTTCTCTATCTTTCTTCGTTCGTTACCTCCATTACCCGCTCAACAGTCCAATGTGAATGAGCCAGGAGCCATTTTTGCAACAGCAGGCCGAGGGCAAGCAAAATTGCCGAAGATATATGGTGTGGAAGCTGTAGCCGTCTCAGTTGCGAGGATACAGTGTGAGGAGAAGAAGACCGACCCCACCAATAATTTGCAGATCCACAGGCCATCACACTCCGTCCCGTTACCGGTCTGCGATCCACGGTTTGTGCATGGTTCGAGCATCTCTCTTGTGCTCAGTGTCACGTGACAGGCGCACCCCATGACTTCAGCGATGGAGTACTTACTAGTACTTACTACTCACTGGAATTATCGTCCCTATCAAGGAGTCCACTGGAATCGAGTTTACGCTTGCGAATGAAAGGTTGGCGTAGCGTACGTTGTGTGCAGGATCCACGCTTTCTACGGTTTCCTGTTGTTCCCGTCTCGTGGTCTGCATGAAATGCTTATGGCTGCTCTGTGCCCTGTCTACCAGCAGACGTGTTTAATATTGATGCTCCGAGTCTGGCGGCGATATCTTACAAGGCGATCGTGATGTCTTCAGGTCGAGGTGTCTGTCGACAAAGCCGTTGCGGACTTGAAAATGTTCGTTTTCAACATGGGCAAAAACATGTTTCGGAATATATATGCCCCAAATCTGACTCTTTGGAAGGTGAGCGTATTATAGAGATCAGCGTTGGTTCTACCGCTCGTGGATTTTGTACAGCTCAAAGTCTCAGAACCTGTGGATCCTGGCGATACTCTCCCCTGTCGCATAGGGAAACGAGGTGCAGATTTATCAAAGTTTGCGACACGGCTGAAGCGCTGGGAATCGGATAGATCTCTTTCCACAAGCGCCCCAGAATGACCATTTCCATATTATTGTGACGCTTCCGCCTCCCAGTGTGTAGGTACTTCGTGTTGACTGCACTCTGCTGACACCTACCTTTTCATGACTGCTCCATTGTTCGACAGATTCCCCACCTCACAACTGACTGCGTATGTCAGAATCACACCCTCAGGAACAGCTTCCAGACCAATTCATCATGCCCTCATCAACGATCTCACCATCTTCGTCAGGGAAGGATATTCCTCTAGACTACGTTCTTGGCGTTATCTTACCACCTCTAGCTGCTAGTGAGTGTGACTGGCTCCTTGTATCGACTGTTGCCGTTCTGACCAATTCATCATACCCTCGGCTATGATCACACCGTCTTCATTGACGAATTCTAATCCCGCTCAGGACTCGCTACCGAAATGGCTAATCGAAATTCATCAGAAGCTCTGGGTACATAGTTGGTGAGATTTTCCGCAAGGTGAACCTGAACAAAACTGATTTCGCCGAACTTCAGCGTGAACTTCAACTCGATCCGTCTCGTAGCTCTGAAACTCACTTTCCAATGGATGTTCTCCTCACCAAGTCAGAATTCTTGTGTTCCAGGAGTGTCGTCGATGAGGACGTCGCTGCGTATTTTGCCACATGTGATGCAGCCTCCGATAGCAACCTGGCCTCCAATCAGTTGTTGATGCATCCAAAGACATCGCCCCCTCTAGCTTTGATGTCGGTGCTGATGCCATGGATGACGCCATGGAGATCGATGCCGAAACTACCGATTCTAGTGAGGCATATCTTTCTGAAGGTGGCACTGCGGTCTTTCCATGCAACATTCGGTATATGGATTTGACCATTCTCAATTTGGAACCTCTCGCGCGCGCGCCTTACTTGATGCTCATCCGAGACGAGTGAAGGATACTCTCAATATGAGGGAAGAGGGTATCCGAGGCGGCGTCGCATTTCCAGGCCAGCTGGGCATCGGTGGAGCATTGTGCTTACTCTTGAACTCGCAATTTTAACCAACAGATTACTCTTTCTAGGCAAGACTTGTATGTTGTATCACGTCCTTGTCCCTTGCGATGGTAATAGGCATTTAATGAAGGAACCGGCGGCAGCAACGACAGCCGACAGTGACCACCCCAATAATATTGCGGCGAGACTTGTCACCATTGCCACCAATGGCCAGCCTCATCTCCAGCCCCTGCTGTGAGGAGAGGGTGGCCCGTATGTCGACGAGGGTGAAGACTGCGGCATAGGCAACGTTAGTGGTGGTGATGACGGCCAGTCAGAAAGGGAATGGCAGCACCAACGGCGGTTGGGTGACGGGGACGATGACAACGGGATGATGGATAATGATGTCCCGTCTACGGGCTGCTGCTCGCAAAATGATTGGTAGAGGCGTCTCAGGCCGCGGACAACGCGCACTCCTTCACACGAAATGCGAGATAGAGGGGTTCTTTATGTGTTCCTCCCGTCCCTTACGGGGCCCGTCCAACTTACGGTTACCCGGACTTGCGAAAAAATCATAATTACTGAGTACATGTTACCAAATGCGCTTTACAATTCCAATTTAAAAGTTGCATAGAACGATGATTCCATTGCCTAGAGCATTGAGCCAAATGTAGATGAAGCGGTAAACTAGTTACGGAGTGACCATCCAGTAGCTCGTGAAGGGGTGCCCATCTAGTCTGGGCTGCTCATCAACCTCCACGACAACCTCATTCAAGTGCAACCATTTCTTCAGCCATATAAGATATGTTACCCTGGGCAAACAAAAATACGCCCCCGTGAATTGTTGCACTTTGAGCACCGTTGAACATCCCAGCATGGGATTGATTGGGAGCTCGTTCCACCCTCCTCGGAATCGCATCGCGGCGTGTGCTCGCGGTTTGAAGTGGACTATCACGTTGTGCGATTTCTTGATTGATGGAAAGGGATTCCGGCGCAATTGCAGGGGATTGGCGAATATGCTCATCTGCGTGACAATGTACGGTCGAGGAGATGGAATCAGGAATTGCATGTGAGGGTGAACCGTGTTCACCGAAGGTGGTTGAAAGTGCGCAAGATGGTAAGTGTACATTGCCTATGCTTATCCGTTAAGCATGACGCCAGATCAATGCAAAAGCCAACTTACCCTCGTTTTCTGGAAGAACGGAGGGGTGAACACTGTCTTCTGGTCGAATGGGTGAGACGGTGGGGGGCGGTCCTCTGATGGACTCAGAATGGCCAGGGATAGAGGGCAGAGTGTGAGTTCGATGGGAATCATGCGCCATGCCCAATGAAGTGGAGTCTTCTTCCCTGGATTCTATCTGGTGGATTGTATCCAGAATCATTTGTTGTTGGTGCTCGAGATAAGTGGACCACTTGATCGGCAGTGTTGCCAGACCCTGCAATCGAAGCTGACTTTCCAGCTCTAGCTGGACCTGAAATGTTTCTGCCCATTGCCACAGGAGGTATAATTCTCGGCTGGCAGAGCGAGGATGGAGGACAGGCACCAAAGGAGGATGGGACGGAGGGAGAGCCATGAAACTGAGATACTGTCATCGTACTACTCACTATAAGAAGAGGTGGAACGGAAAGCAGATTTCACTTCGATCTGCCTCGAGGCAGTTTGCGGAAGGGCAGTACTGCTACATGGGGGTACCCCGAAGCCAACCCGTGCCTGTGAAGTCACCCCATCGGAGCAGGAGTGGGATGAGAGATCATCAAGCGCCAGCATAAAGCCTTATGAAGGCAATTCTAGCTCAAAGCAGTGCAGTCACCTGTTCACCAGGCCCATGGCGTGATTGCCAAGACACTGGCCAACATTGTCACCGTCCATCGCCAACGTACCTTCACACCAGGCAGGAATGCTCCGATTTCTGGAAGCTATCTCAGTGTTCCCACGGTTCCAGATTGTCGACCGTTGAATTCCAGAAGACAAGAATATAACGGTCAACTCGCTCGATTCCATCAGGGAGGTCGTTGTTGCCACCCACGGTGGCACCCCAACATTCACGACCGCCGATTTCGGTTTCTCGTCGGGTATTATGCGGCAGAGGTTGCACAAGATACCATGATATTGATGTATGTCAGCCTTTTCTTCGTTCATCGAGGCAAATATGTGTAGTCGCTCTGACCTACAAATTTTTACAGAAATCTCAACCACTGTGGTGACTATCTATACGGCAACCTTTTGTGAGGAAGAGGAATCTGTACTCTCGTCTGTGCAGCCACTTTGGGCCAGCACCATTACGGACGCGTTCCCTGCGCTGACGATTGCGAGAGCGAAGCGCTGCTCGATGAAAACCAGACATAAAGTCATATGGAGATGTCCGGCGAGATCTTCTTCCAGTCGTCGTATCAGATTTCGCTGACTCCAATCATCCATCTCGGCCACCAGATCCTCCTGTTCCATGTGGACATAGATACGAAAGAACGCTGCTTTCAGCGCACCCGCGTCCGTCCAGATATCCAACTCGGTCAATTGCAAGAGGCCAAACAGGGAGCATAATGTA
Organism: Tricholoma terreum; assembly: GCA_003316345.1. Classification (NCBI taxonomy): domain Eukaryota; kingdom Fungi; phylum Basidiomycota; class Agaricomycetes; order Agaricales; family Tricholomataceae; genus Tricholoma; species Tricholoma terreum. The sequence goes on from QFEU01021748.1 coordinate 10,592, forward strand.
TCACGAGGGATAAACATTTCCTTGGTGAGGACATCTCGATTGTTTTCTCTTGCTCAGTTGACAAGCCCTCAGTCTTTATCAGTGGTGCAGCCCTTTGTTAACCTGTGTCGGCAGTCGCGAGTGGGAAATACCTCTCGCGTTGGCCACCATCTCCATTTCTCTTGATGTGGCTCGATTTCTGCCTAGCAAAGTGTTCGTCAACCGCACTGGGCTCCCTGGTCAGGATAATATTCGACCTGATGCTGACACGGGGAGTGTGCTGTGAGGAGAGGGCAGATGACAATGACAATGAAGACAACGCCACAGACAATGTCAGCAGTAACGACTATTGGCTGACGGGAACGACGACAGCGGATGATGGAAAGAGTGGGGTGACAGTTGAGCGGTACGTCATCCCTGCGCTCCTCGGTTGGTGCTCACAGGGTGGTTGGCCGGGGCTTATCAGCCCGCGGACAATGCGCTTTTCTCGCACGCAATACGAGAAAGAGGGGAGCTGTTTTTCCTCCTTATTTGTTACTTCCCTCCGTTACAGTGTCCGTCTGACTTGCTGTTATCCACGCAGGACTTGCAAATAATTAAAGTGACAATGTAAAAAAATCATAGTTACTGAGTACATGTAACTGGGTGCGCTTTATAATTTTGATGAAGAATGTACAGATACAATTATTCTGGATCAGTGCGTGACCTCGTCAAACAACGCCAGTCACAGACGCCTCAGATTTTAAAGCTAGCATTTCCTTGGTGAGCGCATCTCGATTGTTTTCTCGTACTCAGTAACTAAACTGTAGCACAGGTCCTCAGTCTATATCAGTGGTGCAGTCTTTTCGGTAACCCCGGGCCGTGTCGGCGGTCACGAATGCGACCGACAATTGGGCGATGAACGGTGGAAAAAATGAGCAGACAGTGTGACAGGATTCTACCGCCTTGGGCTGCTTCTTGCGGGGTGGTTGTAGGGGGCTCCTCAGCCCGTAGACAACCTGCTCTCTTTCGTGCATAATGTGAGATAGAGCTGTTTTTCTTTCTTTGTTACTTCCCTCCCTTCAAACAGCTGCCCGACTTCAAGTTACCGGTACCCACACTTGCGAGTGATCACTAGTGACACTGAAAGTAAAAAATCATAGTCACTGACTACACGTAACCGCTTTATAACTGACTAAGAAGCTACAGGTAAAGTTACAGATAAAGCTGTGATAAGGAGTATCGAGCCAAACGTCGCCTAGGTGTACAGAGATGTGAGCGCAAGGGGAACTGGCAAAGGAGTCATGAGTTATGCCCAGCTCGTGAAGGGGTGCCGATCTAGTCAGGCCGGATGAGTCGCCAGATACAACTCATACACTCATAAATCTCCACGATAACCTCATTCAAGTGCGAGCATTTCGTCGGCTGTATACGATATGTTACCCTGTGCAAACAAAAATACGCCCCCGTGAATTGTCGCACTTTGAGCACCGTTGAACATCCCAGCATGGGATTGATTGGGAGCTCGTTCCATCCCCCTCGGAATGGCATCGCCGCCTGTGCTCGTGGCTCGAAGTGGACTGCCACGCCGTGCGTTTTGTTGATTGACGGATGGGGATTCCGACGCACTTGGGGGGGATTGGCGAATAGGCTCATCCGCGTGACGATGTACGGTTGAAGAGATGGAATGAGGAATTACATGTGCTTCTTGAGAGGGTGAACTGTCTTCACCAAAAGTGGCTGAACTTGCGTGAGACGGTGAGCCTACATGATTATTCGTTAAGTATGACGCCAGATCAATGAAAAAGCTAGTGTACCCTCGGGATGAACACTTTCTTCTGTTCGGACAGGCAAGATGGTAGGTTCATGATAACCCTGGATAGAAAAGAGAGTGTGTGTTGGATGGGCATCGCGGGCCATGCCCAACGAAGAAGTGAGGTCTCCCTCCCTAGATTCCATCCACTGGATTTTATCCAGGATCAATTGTCGTTGGTGCTCGAGATAAGTGGACCACTCGATCGGCAGTGTTGCGAGTCCCTGCAATTGAAGCTGACTTTCGAGCTCTAGCTCAACCCGGAATGTTTCCGCCCGTTGCCAGAGGAGGTATACTTCTCGACTGGCAGAACGAATTGAATGAACATCAGGGTAGGAGAGAGGCAAAGACATGGAATTGATATACCGGCATCGTGCAATGGCTATAAGAGAGAGGTGAAGACGGTGTCACGCCAAATTCGCATATGGAAATTCCATGAAACGCGACAAGTATAAGAGAGAAATCAGGGGCGGAAATGGCCGGTTACATCACCGAGAATCCAAGACGGTGTCACGTGATGCTAGCCAAATTCGCATATGGAAATTCCATGAAACGCGACAAGTATAAGAGAGAAATCAGGGGCGGAAATGACCGGTTACATCACCGAGAATCCAAGACGGTGTCACGTGATGCTAGCCAAATTCGCATATGGAAATTCCATGAAACGCGACAAGTAGCAACCTACTAATGGTAGTATCCAGTCTCCACCAGAAGATCCCATCCTCGTGCCATCCCATCGTCTAGTCTTGTGACTCTTGGTTCTTCTCACTTGTCATGGAAAGTTGAATGGCTCGCCATGCAGACCCGGCTTGGAATCATTGGTAGACCCCTTCGCCATGGTGTGGCGTGATTGACTGTGCAACACCGTCACTGTCCATCGCGACTGGATGCGGTACCTTCACACCAAGCAGGAACGCTCGGATTCCTGGCAGCGCAGCTAGTTGGAGATAATGGAGGTCGTCTCATGGCTCCAGATTCTCGACTATTGAATTCCGGAAGACAGGATTATAATCGGGACGCTTTTTGCTGCTGCTGCCCGCGGTGGTGCCCCAACATTCAAGACCGCCGATGTCGGTTTCTCGTCGGGTATTATGGGGACAGAGGTCGCCAAGCACCATATTGATGTATGTCAGCTTCTCTTCCTTCATCGAGGCAAATATGTGCAATCGCTCTGACGTACAAGCTTTTGCAGTTCCAGATCTCGATGAATATCTATGCTGTGGCGACTACCTTCAGTACTACGATGATCTCTTCTGAGCAAGAGGCATCTGTCCGTACAATCGCTTGGGTCAACATCATTACGGACAAGTTCCCTGCACTTGACGCTTGCAACAGTGAAGCGCTGCTCGATGAAAACCAGACAAAAAAAGGCCTGTACGCTGTTTTCTGTGGAGACGTACCGGGAGATTTTCCTCCATTCGTCGTACTAGATTGTGCCGGCTCCGATTATCCATCTCAGCCACCAGATCCTCCCGTTCGATGTAGGCATGGGCACTGAGAAACCCGATTTGACGTTATAACTAGCTGCGTTCAACACATTTGTGTTTGCCCAGATATTCAACTCGGTCATTTCTGGGAGACCAGACAGAGAGCATAGCGTATCGCGAGAGATAAATATTTCATTGGTATCATGATCCCTGGTGAGCGTATCTCGATCGTTTTCTCAGACTCAGTGACTGAACTGTAGCACAAATTCTCATAGCCTTGGTCAGCAGTGCAGCCTTTTGGATAACCTGTGCCGACAGTCACAAGTGGGGGATATCCTCGCCTTGGCCGCCTTTCAATTCCCCTTGTGTCGGCACCCTCGGAACGCAAACTTCAGCGTCATCCATTTATGTTGCCTGACGACCCAGTATTCAACTGTGGCAATTCAAAATACAGTTAGCGGGATCTGGGGATCTGCATCTTTTTGTCTCGTGAGAGCATTTTAATTACTACTGGTCTTCTAACATTGGTTCGCCTCCATTGGTATACGATAATCCCAGGAATCTCTCTTTTGCACTGACTCTTACACCACCAGATATGTATTCTTTGGTGTGGTTTTTACTTATCTATAATGATATCGATGTTGAATTGTAGGTCTGTGTTGCGTGGGCGGTGTATGCCCTGGATAAAATAATTGAATACGCCCTCACTGATTGTCGTACTTTGAGCACCGTTGAACATGGCAGCATGGGGTTGATGGTTCGATCTCCACCATAGCGTGTCATTGCAAATTATCACGCCGCGAGTTTCCATGGATAGGGATTCCAGCATAATTGGAGGGGATGGATTGGCGAATAGCGGCGAGGACCACAGGAAAAAAAAATGGGGATAATGGTACGGTAGGATTTTACACCATCGCGAGTGGCGACCTCGCAGGGAGTGCAAGATTGGGAGCTGTTTTTCTCTTTTACTTGTGACTTCCCTCCCTCGCTCACCGTCCAACTCACCGTTAGACTTGCGAATAACTACAGTGAAAGTGGAAGTAAGAAATCATAGACAGTGAGTACGCGTAACCATTTTACATAACTTTGACTAAGAAGGTACAGGTAAGATTACAATTGTAAAGAAAGGATAAAACCGTAGGTCCACTACCTGAGTATCGAGCCAAAACGTCGCCTGGGTATACAGAGATGTAGGAGTGAACTGGTGACACAGGAGTCGTGAATGATGAGCAGTGACCAGCCACTAGCTCGTGAAGGAGTGCCCATCTAGCCGGGGCCAAATGAAATGTCAAATACGCTCATCAACCTCCGCGATAACATCATTCAAGCGTGAGCATATCATCGGCCATGGACGATACGTTGCCCTGGATGACATTAAATATGCCCCCGCTAATCATTATACTTTGTGCGCCGTTGAACATCCCAGCATGGGGTTGATGATAGTGCACCCGTTCTACCTGCCTCAGATCCGTACCGTGGCGTGTGCTCGTGATTCGACGTGGACTGTCACGCTGTGTATTTTCATGATCAACAGGGAGGGGTCCCATAGCAATTGCAGGGGATCGGCGAATACGCTCCTCGGGAAATGCGGGTGCGTCTGCGTGGTCGTGTACTGTCCGAGAGGCGGAATCATGATATGCATGTTGAGAGAGTGACTCGTCTTCGTCAAAGGTGGTTGAACTTGCATGAGGCGGTAAGTGTACATTGTCTGTGATTATTCATGAAGTACGCCAGCAGATCAATGCAAATGCCAGCGTACCTTCGAGAAAGAAAGGATGAACACTGATGGGTGAGATAGTGGGGGGGAATGCTGTGATAGATTCATTATGACCCCAGATGGGAGGCAGTGTGTGTGCTGGATCATGAGCTGTATTGAATGAGGAACTGAAGTCGTCCTCCCTGGATTCCATCCATTGGATTTTATCTAGAATCATTTGTTGTTGGTGCTCAATCCACTCGAGCGGCAGTGTCGTGATTCCCTGGGACCGAAGCAGACTTTCCAGCTCCAGCTCGACCCGGTATGTTTCTGCCCGTAGTCGAAGGAGATGTAATTCTCGGCTAGCTGCGGGGAAAACTGAATGAGGATCTAGGATGGGCACAGAAGCAGGATGGAAGGGAGGCAAAGACATGGAATTGAGATACCGTCATCGTACTACTCAAGCCTATAAGTAAGGTGCGTGGTTCCCATATTTTGGCGATCTGATATCCGACATCTACAAATAAAGCCAAACAATGTCACGATGTACTATGTACTACAGAGTTTTTGACAGATGCCCACACATCATCCGCATTCTGGAAATAATTTGGATTTCACAACTCGGCATATTTCCTTGCGGACTTGTTCTGATTGTATCTGGGAAGCATTGCAATCCGATCCTAGATTGGATGATTCTTCTCTCCCATAAGTATGTGTCCATCATCACTCATTCACTGCTTCAATCTGTCACATATTCTTCAACAAATTTGTTATCCATGATTGACTAAAATTTGGCCATTCTTATTGCAGATTCGGACTCATGGCGAGAAACATCTGGAATTGAGATACCGTCATTGTACTACTCAAAGCTATAAGAGAGGTGCATGGCTCAGCTTGATTTTATTTCAAAAGGATTTTTTGACAGTATAAACAAAGCCAAATGGGGTTGGCATCTTGGATAATCAGATTGTTATCCATCGAAGATGTTCTCTCCCGTAATAATGTGTCCATTATCACTGTGCTTGAAAAGGCAATCAGATTCGTCCCTGCACGCAATGCAACGCACCTCGTGCCTGCCTACCCTCGGGGTTTTAATGTGAACAAGGTATATTCCATCTTCAATCAGCTCAGCTAGTCTTGTGAGCCTTGTCCTATCACTTGTCATGACCTAAAATTAACCTCGCTCGGCATCGAAGACCTCTCCGTCATCGCGATTGTCATGTGGTACCTTTATGCCGTACAGCCAGTTGCAAATAATGGAGGTCGACTCACGGTTCCAGCTTCTCGAATGTTGACTCCGATTACGCGGAGTTCGTTGCTTCCACCTGCGGTGGCGCCCCGACATCAGCTCTCATTCGTCAAGGCAATCATGTGGGGTCGCTCTATGAATGATAACCGGTAACCTCCCAGTTCCGGATCTCGACAAATGTCGCAACTGTGGCAACTACCTTCATCAGAGCAATCGCTTCTGAGGAAGAGGCATCTGTGCAGCCGCTCTGGGTCGGCGTCATTGCGGACACGTTGCCTGCGCTGTCGGTTGCAACAGTGACGCACTACTCGATAAAAACCACTGGCAGACAAAAAGGCTATGTCGCTACCAGACTGTCCGAAGCGATTTTCTTCTAGCTGTCGTACCATATTCTGCTGAATCTGGTCCCAGATCCTCCTGTTCGATGTGGACATGGATATGAAGAAACTTGACTTGAAATTGCAACCAGCTGCGTTCAACGCATTTGTATTTCGGTCAAATGCAGGAGGCCAGGCATGGAGGCATGGAGCTAACGTTTTACGAGAGATAAGCATTTCATGACCATTGGTGAGCGTATTTCGATTGTTTTCTCGCACTCGGTAACTACTTAAACTATAGAACAAACCTTCATAGTCATTGTCAATGGTGCAGCCTTTTGGGTAACCGTGTTGGTAGTCGCGTGTGGATAATCCAACTCGCTTTGGCAGCCGTCTTCATCCCTCTTGATGCGCTTGTTCGACTTGTGCCTAGCAAAATGTTCGTCAAACGCACTGGGTGCCTTGGCCAAAGATACTTTGTTATCTTCCGTTTGACGTGGAGAGTCAAGATGTACAGCCTTCGAGAACGTGCGGTCATGTCTTGTGCTGATATCTATCTGCTCTGACCATGAGAATATGACAGTTCAGGATGACTGGACATCATGCACCTGCCCGCAACTTATCTGACCTGTGTATGTGAATGCGCCGCGGCTGTCTTCGGCACTTTTGGAAGGCGAACTTCAGCTTCATCCATATACGTCACCTAGTATCCAAGCGTGCAATCCAAAATGCCTGCAACGGGGTCTGGGGATCTGATTACGCCCCACCAGTTATATATTCCTGTTCGTTATCTCTTTGATATAGCTTTTGCCTATCTATAACGATGTTGATATTGAATCATAGGTCCAACCTCCCTGTATTGCGTGGGCGAGATATTACCCTGGATGAAATAAAATATGCCCCCGCTAATTGTCGTACCCTGAGTACCGTTGAAAAAGTCCGCTCGTTCTCCCGGCCCCAGATCTACACCGCGGCGTGTGATTATGAAAAAACGGGGATAACGGTATGGCAGGATTTGACACTATCACAAACGACGGCCAGCCTTTCGACCTCCCCTCAGAAGACATCAGGATGTCAACGAGGACAACGCCGGCGATGGTGATGGCAATGAATAATGAAGGGAATGGTAGCAGAAACGACAATTGTGTGATGAACGGTGGAAGGAATGGGCGGGCGGTGTGGCAGGATTTCACTGCTGCGGGATGCTACTCGCAGGGTGATTGTAGGGGGCCTCTCAGCCTGTGGACAACGTGCTCTCCTTCACATGAAATGTGAAATGGAGCTGTTTTTCTTTCTTTATTCGTTACTTCCCTCTCTTCCAACATCCGTCTAACTTACCGTTACCCAGACTTGTGAGTAATAACTAGAGTGATAGTGAAAGTAAAAAAATCATAGTCACTGAGTACATGTAATCACTTTTATAGCTTTAACTACAAAGTTAGAGGTACAATTTCAATTCCAAGTTGCGAAGTTGTCAACAGAGTACAAAACCATGATAAGGAGTATCAAGTCAAGCGTCGCCTAGGTATACAGAGACGTAGATGAAGGGAAAAACTGATGACACAGGAGTGGTGAATTATGGGTAGCGACCAGCCGCTAGCTCGTGAAAGGATGCTGATTTAGTCGGGCCAGAGCCAACACCATATGTGCATCAACCTCCACGATAACCTCATTCGGGTGCGAGAATTTTGTCGGCCATAGATGATACGTTGCCCTGGATGATATTAAATACGCCCCCGCTAATTGTTATACTTTGAGCACCGTTGAACATCCCAGCATGGGGTTCATAGTGTGCTCGTTCTACGCGTCTCGGATCCGTACCACGGCGTGTGCTCGCGGTTCGGCATGGACTGTCACACCGTGTTTTCATGATCAAGAGATGGGGATCCCATGACAATTGCAGGAGATTGGCGAATATGCTCATCTGCATGACCATGTATGGTCGAAGAGATGGAATCAGGATGTGTGTGTGCCTCTTGAGAGGGTGAACCCTCTTCACCGATGGTGGTTGAATGTGCTTGAGATGATGATGAGCCTACATTGCCTGTGATCACCCATCAAGTATGACAACATATCAATGCAAAGCCAACGTACCCTCATTTTCGGGGAGAACAAAGTAATAAACAATTTCTTCTGGTCGAATGGATGGGACGGCAGGGCGGAATCCTGTGGTGGATTTGTTATGATCCCGGATAGAAGGTAGAGTGCGAGTTGGATGGGCACTATGAGCCATGCCCAATGAAGAAGTGAAGTCTTCTTCCCTGGATTCTATGCGCTGTATTGTAGCAAGAATCATTTGTCGTTGGTTCTCGATATAAGCAGTCCACTCTGGCGGCAGCAACGCGATTCCCTGCAATCGAAGCTGATTTTCCAGCTCTAGCTCGACCAGGAATGTTTCTGCCCGTAGTCGCAGGAGATATAACTCTCGGCTAGCCGCAGGGCGGGTTGGACGAGGATGGAGGACAGGCACCAAAGAAGAATGGGAAGGAGGAAGAGCCATGAAATTGAGATACCATCATTATACTACCCAAGGCTATAAGAGAGGTGCAACAGGAAAAAGGGCCGGGCTTGTTCTAGTTGTGTGCCATCATTGGTTTATGTAAGCGAAAATATCCCCTAAATTCCCGATGGAGCAACTGAAAAAGGCCGAATTTGGCGACAATTGAAGGTTTGATTACCGGTGGCGTCAAGATATGTCAGTTACACGAGGCCCCGATTACGTTACCTCACTTGCAGCCCCCTAAGGTGAAACGCCTGACTTCGGTTGCATGCCATCGATTCGGAACCAGATTGAATCCTTGATTATGCAAGGAGCAATAGTACAGGCAAATCATAAAGGAAGATGCTCACGTTCCTCAAGGCTCATCCATAGCCTCTCGACTCTTGTCCAACACCTCGAGATTATCTACCTGTCATGATGAACAACCCCAATGTACCTCCCTTCACGTGCTACGTGGAAAGTTGGAAACCACTACCAATGCCTTACCCTTGATCCTCGCAGTCCGACAAGACGTGATTCCGTGCATTACCCGCCGCTTGAATCAGTCGGAGCGCAGGACCATGATCAAAAGTGGGGCTGTCTTTGTTTCTAGCGTTGAGGAGAAGAGGTGGACGGGCGAGATCACCTTTTTTCGCACAAAGCACTCCAACTCACTATGCAGATGGTCGGTTGTGGTCGCCATCGCGCGTTGTCGGAAATGTTTTGGTGGGATCACCAACAATATTATACGTTTCACCATGCTAATGGCCAATAGTATTCTTGCAAGGTCTATTGTGAGATCAATGAACGGACGAGCAGCCATGGTAGTCACAAGGGATCATATCCTCTTGAATCCTCACGTCGCGGACCGCCCACGTGCAGAACCCCCCTCGACTATATCTCAATCGCCTTCAACGAGCTGGGGTATTGTTGCAGCCACACAGGTTTAGCGACCGAGGCACATCCAAGCTGAACGGGCTCATCAAAAAAGCGTGTTCTGTGTACAGCTCGCCACCATCCCCTACCTAACGATTAACGTGAAAGTTGGGGCTTTGAAGGCTCAGACTTTCACCTTAGATCATATTACACATCCCATGATATCCGGTCGGGCAAACTCAAAGTGCGCAAGGCGACCTTACCTACGTCGCCATCATGAGTTAAACATCGGTTCCGCGCAGAGGCCATCAAACAGGCCAGACATCATGGCACCAGACATGCCGGTGCATGTCTTCCGTTTTACAAATTTCCATGTTCTGCCTAAGGTGGAAGTCGGGTCTGATGGGAAGCTGAGACTTGTGTAAGTGCTCAAGGGCATGGCTACCCTCGACTACTGATGTTGAAGACCATCAGTCGTGAACCAGAAGGCCAAGAATCAGTAGAATGCAAGATTGAAGAACAGACATTTCACGTCCCAGATTCACCTCGATGGCCACCCACCAACGCGAACGCAACATCGATCGAATTTTATGGAGGTTCAATGTATCATCAGGATGTGCAAACCCACAGCCCATTAACACCGCCAACTCTCTCGAACTATAACCGGGAAGATACAGGCGACGAGCCCATCCCGCTCAGCCCACGCATCTTCTCCTTGGCTCGTCAAGACGTTCATTGGTCTCCATCTCCATCTCCCAGTGACATTCACAGCCTTTCCAGACGACGGGACCGCATGATACCATTGCAGTCAAGCTCACGGCCTTCTATCCAGCTGCAGACAACTCGCTGGTGGCGGGACTCCTCCATCTGTTCGACTGTGCATGGTCACGCAGGCACCACCATATCTCCTCGTGCAGACTCCCCTGTATCCTCTTGTGCAGACGCCCTATTTCATGGTATCATGGTTATTGGACAGTCACAGGTGGGGGATACGCCTT
>QFEU01021749.1:0-48400 GCA_003316345.1 Tricholoma terreum
ATTTTTGACTGGGAAGCAATGGATGTAGGGGTTCGGCTGCCAGGTGATGCTGGTGTCGCTGGTACGGATCTCAGTTCAGAGTCTGGGTAGGGGTCTAGGTGTTTCGTTTCTTTCACATCTTGTTTTGGTGCGTCCATCAGCTACTCGTTTCAGCCAAGTTCTAACTTTTTGTGTGTTTAGCTGCTTTCAAACCCTCGACACCCAACAGCCTTACAACAACAACCATGGGAGTTTGAGAGTCACGACACGCAATTGTCAGGGATGTCCAGATACTTGGGGAGTCGTCGTCATGGTGCTCAAGTTGTATATTCTATTTTTGGTTCTGACACTTTTATACCGCTCGATTATTTTTTTTGGACATGTTGTAACCTCGTATTAGTTGTGTAATACCAATGCATCTTATATTGGTGACTTTGACAGTAATGAGTACTAACAACAGCAACAACGACAACATCAACATCAGCAGCAACACTGTAATGGGAACATGAACAGGGATTCGAATTTGGGACACGAATAGCAATGCACAACGTGAATACGAACGCAAGTGCAAATGTGACAGGAATAGGAAATTAGAACTAATTTAGTACCCCTCACTCCACCGCAGTGTTGCGCAGTTGAATAACGTTGAATATTGAGTCAGCAGGAACCGACTTGTAACCGGCTTGAGCTGAAAACGGGGGGAGCCGGTTCAGGGGCAGAACTGAACTAGGGTTTTGGCTGAGTCAGCAATCACAGAACCGACTCTGGCTCAAGCCGTGCTATGCGAGCCGAGCTGCGGCTGACTAAGCTGCGGCAACACTAGGCCTACCGCGCTGCTAAGAAAGAGCTTGACGCGATTGAAGACATCGAAGCGTGGATCCACAGAATAATCATTCTGGATGTCCAGCTAGCGACGCACCAGAAACAGATAACGACCAGCATGAACCAAGCCGCGAAAACGGCAGCAAGGTTTACCAATGCTTCGAACTGACCCGCATTCACGAACCCTGCATCGACCCAGACCGGTGGTACGCCAGCCACAACCAGCAGCTCCAACGCACCCATGGTGGGGTTCATCACCATCCCGAAACTGACGCAGCCTGAGAAGGATCTACTGGACCTACATCAAGGTTGCTACAAGTGCCGTACTTTCTACGCTGGGCATTTTTCACGTACTTGCACGGCGGAACGTCCCTCCCTGGACACCTGCAAGAGAGTTACCACTGCCCACGCTATGAGAGCTAAAGCGGCCTACGAGAAGTCAATGACGCCTGTCGTAGCAGCAGTTTTCGATACGGGTCTGGACGAGGACTTTATCGAAGAGGACTTCATCAACTCGGATGAATTCGAAGAGTACGTACCCCCCTATGAATTATCGTCACTGCCAGACCACCTTTGGTGGGACTGTTGCATCGACGCCCCTTTCACCTGTGCACCATCCCTGATTCGCGCGCTGGCCATCCTCGTCACAATACACATCACCTTCTTTCATCATACCAAAGGCAGACAAGGCCGTGCTTCCACGCTGGGTGAACAATTACCGTAACTTAAACCAGGCCACTGTCCCTGATAACTACCCTCTGCCGCGCATAGACGACATCCTGGCTGATTGTGCGAAAGGAAGGATCTGGGGAAAAATCGATATGACAAATTCTTTCTTCCAGACGCTCGTGCACCCCGACCACATCAAGTACACGGCAACACTCACCCCGTTTGGCCTGTGGGAATGGGTCGTAATGCCTATGGGCCTCAGGAATTCGCCGGCAACACATCAGCGGAGAGTTACATTGGCGTTGAAAGATCTGATCGGACGCATCTGTCACGTTTATCTGGACGACATTGTAATCTGGTCCCAAACAATAGAAGAACATGAAGCGAACATTGCACTGGTTCTGAACGCCCTGAGACTGGCACACTTGTACTGCTCTTCGAAGAAATCTAGGCTGTTCAACACTGAACTGAACTTTCTGGGACACAACATCTCGCAACGGGGAATTGAAGCGGACGGATCTAAGGTGGAACATATTCTAAATTGGCCCACACCGCGAACGGCGAAAGAGGTTCGGCAATTCCTGGGCCTGGTTAGGTATATTGCGAACTTCCTGCCAGCGTTGGCAGAGCACACGAGCGTACTGACACCTCTCACGCGCAAAGAGTGTAATACGGTTTTCCCAACTTGGAAGGCGGAACACCACGAGGCGTTCCAAAGTATCAAGGCGCTGGTGGTGTCCCGTGATTGCTTGACGACAATCGACCACCATAACCCAGGCAAGAACTTGATTTTTGTCACCTGTGATGCAAGTCAGAGAAGGACAGGAGCCCTGCTGTCTGTCGGACCAACCTGGGAAACGGCACGGCCCGTGGCCTTCGAGAGTCGCCAATTACATGGAGCGGAATTACACTATCCAGTACACGAACAAGAAATGCTCGCGATAATCCGTGCATTGAAGAAATGGCGTGTGAATCTGCTGGGACCACCCTTTGTAATTTACACGGACCACCAGACCCTACAAAATTTCGAAATGCAGAAGGAACTTTCCAAACGTCAAGCCCGATGGATGGAATACATGTCCCAGTACGACTGCTCGATACAATACATCAACGGCGACGATAACTGTGTTGCAGATGCCCTGTCTCGACTGCCTGACTCCGTGGACAAAGAAATGACGATGATAGCTGGTGTTTTCGAAATCAGGTCCGATCCACAGCTGGTGGAGGACATCAAGGAAGGTTATCGTATGGACCCCTGGTGCCAGGCCTTGGCTAAGGACCTCACTCGAGGGTTCCAGGACCATAAACTGAACATCTCATCACGGAACGGACTGATTTTTATCGGGGACAGACTGATCATCCCGAAGTACAAGGATCTACGCGAGAACCTGTTTCGACTGGCTCACGATAACTTGGGCCACTTCGGGGCAGATAAAACGTATGACAGTCTGAGGGAAGCCTTTTACTGGCCGAATATGTGAAGAGATCTCGTGAATGCCTATGTTCCATCCTGTACAGACTGCCAACGAAATAAGAACCTAACGTCGAGACCGAAGGGACCGCTACACCCCTTACAAGTGCCAGACAAACGTTTTGATTCGGTGGCCATTGATTTCATTGGCCCATTGCCAAAGGATGATGGTTTTGACTGCATCGTGACCATGACAGATAGGCTAGGCGCTGACATACAAATCGTTCCATGTCACATCGAAATGACAGCGGAAGATTTTGCAAGCATATTCTTTGACCGCTGGTTCTGCGAGAACGGATGCCCGCTAGAACTGATTACCGACCGTGATAAGCTTTTCGTATCACGATTCTGGAAGGCTTTAATGAAACTTTCAGGAATTAAACACAAGATGTCGACCGTGTTCCATCCCCAAACTGACGGCGCGTCAGAAAGAACTAATAAAACGATCGTTCAAGCCCTCAGATTCCATGTCGAACAAAACCAGCGGGGTTGGGCTAAAGCGTTGCCGAAAGTAAGGTTCGATATCATGAACACAATTAATGCGTCGACAGGTTACTCCCCTTTCATGCTTAAATCGGCACATTCGCCACGTCTTATCCCGCATCTCGCGTCACAGGGGGAAACAACTACACTGAACGACGGTAAAAATAACGACAACAATGGAGACACTTGTACGGATACACTCTACCCCGCTGAACTGCCAGATCTGCCCTCCGTACATTCCCCTGCCAAGGTCCTGGAATCACAATCCTCGGAGACCCACATGGACAATCTTGCTGATTTGAGCATGCAACATGAATTGCCTTCGTGTGACGGCAAAGTACAAGCGCAAAAGATCATGCGGCAGTTGGCTGACAATATCTTGGACGCCAAAGATTCCTTAACAGCGGCAAAAATCAGTCAGGCGTGCCAAGCGAACAAAGGGCGGTCTGCCGATCCAGCCTTCGCCGTAGGGAGCCGAGTGCTACTGGCAACCGCCAACTGAAGGAGAGAATACATACAAAAAAAGGATGGACAAGTGGCCAAATTTATGCCCAGGTTCGATGGACCTTTCGAGGTGATAAGAGCCTTCCCCGAGTCCTCCACGTACACCTTGCAGTTACCTGAACACACTAAGATTCACCGAACGTTCCACTCCTCACTATTGCGTCCTTTCTTAGAGAACGACACAGACCTTTTCCCTTCTCGATCTCTAGATAAACCAGGACCAGTGGTGACCGCAGACGGCGAAGTGGAATATTTCATTGAGAAAATCTTGGACGAACGGACACGAGGGAGAGGAAAACAGTTTTTAGTACGCTGGCTCGGGTATGGAGCCGATGCAGACCTATGGCTTCCTCGCAGAGAGCTGGCCGACACGGAAGCCTACTCCGAATGGCTCAAGACTCATGACAGGTAGAAATTTTTTGAATTATGGGCGAGTGTAAGA
Organism: Tricholoma terreum; assembly: GCA_003316345.1. NCBI lineage: Eukaryota > Fungi > Basidiomycota > Agaricomycetes > Agaricales > Tricholomataceae > Tricholoma > Tricholoma terreum. The sequence goes on from QFEU01021749.1 coordinate 4,371, forward strand.
GTGCCTCTTACCTAATACTTACTAATCATGATCACATGCTAATCCAACTATCACATGGGAATCCACCTCGTATATAAGACTTAGACATTATACTTATTCCGTATTCGGACACCCCAACAAATATACTCTGTTCCACTTTACTCGCACGCAACCTGAGTGTTGAATGCTCCGGCATTCCTCCATCTAATGTACATACTATTTAGTTATTCTACTGGTACTCAATGTTCTCAATTGCTTGTTGATGTTGGACCATTGCCTCAAAGTTAACTTGGGATTTTCCTGATTTATTTGTCTTACTTTACTTAGTCACACATTCACACATCATGTCTATGAGTCACATGGGTAGTCATGATCAAGTTTTTGCATTTTGTTCAGCCCACAGGGTTGTGGCTGTGTATTTTCAACACTTGTGAACACTTAATGTTTTGCATGTTTGGAACAATAGAACATTAGTAAAATGAGCTGAGCAGACTGTGAAAGCCACTATCATCTGAGTCCTGGGGGATATTTGTATGTTGAGCTGTTTGGACATATTTGACAAAGGAATGTCATTCTGATGGATGATGGCAAGAATGATATTGCTTGACAACAGCTAGCAACATGTTAGCAGAATTAGAATGGGATTATAAGAGTTTGACATGACACCCTCAGACTTTCATAGGATGACAAGGAGAAAAAATTATGTTTTGCAAATATAATATGATTTCTACTTCTGAATTTATGGTGGTGACTGGATAAGACCTTTTATTGAATTTTAGTCCAGTATTATTATCTGACATTCTGCTAGTGATTTGTCATCACCAACTGGAAATACCAGTGAGTCCCTGATTTCCTGATGTGGGACGGTCTCCACAAGAGCAAACGGTCTTGAGCGAAGCAGTGAGGGCGCAGGTGAGAAGGTGCTGGTGTTAAATGTTGTTTATAAGGACGTGGTCTGCCTCTAGACTCTCTGCCGGCTGCGCCCACTGGAATCCCTGTTCTTTTACCATGGCTTCCTGCCATCGAGGTGGGTCCAACTGTCGTAGCTGTCGAGGGGCTGTCAAGGGCAACGGGGTGGCTTTTGGGAACGTAGTGGGACGGCTGTCCGTGTATGTGTCCCAGTCTGCGACGAAACTTCTGACCTGGGGATCAATCTCGATTGGTGGGAGCAATAGGTTGCTGGTCCATAAGAAAGAAAACACGAAATCTGAAAGAAAATCAGGGGATTTACCGTTGCCCAGCCTGCACCCAGCGCCGAGGTAGCAGATCTGGTCATTGAAGAGTTGGATGAGCCTTCAATACCAGTCTCAGCTCACGAGAACCGGTACAACCCTAAATAACACTTTCAAAGGGAACCCACGATTGAACCATCGAACATGCATGTGATTACTGTAGCTGAGACGCGCCATCGCAATTACTACCTAGGATCTCAAACTTAATAATGGTTATGGAAGTTCTCGGGGCAACCAAATCGACACAATAGAAGAGATACTGAAGAGAACTCGCTAACAACACATATACGCTGTCTCCAACCATGGATGGTTAAGCAATTCACTGGCAGAAGATCGCACCTCCTGGTTTAAGTGCAAACATGCAAGGATGAAAGACGCAGCGGAGGTCGCTTCAGCTTCCACGAGACCATAACTCTTCATGGCGTTCTCAAGCGTTGTTGGGAATAGTTCGTTGATGTGCAGTAACTTCCCTGGAACAAAAGGTCAAGACAGTGAGATTGTCTCAGCTAGAAATGGTGTACAGACCGCTCTTATCAAAATATTCATCGCGTTTCCTAGACTTCGCAAGGATTCTGTCATCAAAATTCTCCGCTGTAAGTTCCATCATCTTAGCCAGGTGATCATCTTCGAGACGCCATGTTGGGCCTCCCTGTGGGTTGAACAGCCAGCGCCCAGTGAGAAGCTCAAAGGTCTGCATGCTCAGCTGTATAAATAAATGATCCATAGGATTCAGGACGAACCATGCAGCCAAGCGACCATACGTCCGCCTTGGTCCCATACTCAGCACCAAGGATAACTTCTGGCGCACGTAGCGCGTATGCACTGATCGTTCTCGTTGGAGCTTCTGTTTTCACCCATTGCACTACAAATAACAGAGAATCAGTGTTGAGCTTGAAGGACACAAAGGCAATGCTTACCATTGCTGAAATCTGTAAGACAAACTGAATACCTTTCCACGACTATGCCTGGATCATTCCATCGAAAAGGATGGGGAATAGGTTGCGACCGTATGACTGGATAATGCCTGCCTTCCAATTCGAATTCCCCATCGACAGCCTGAGGAGTGTGGTCGAGGAGTTTCTGAATAGTCTCTGTTGCTACCCCATCGGTAAAGAGCACGTTTTCAGGCTTGACGTCTGTTTCGGAGAGAAAAAAAACATGAATTGTGTGACCACAACGCCTATGTACTCGACCTGATATGTGATGTGGCTGACCTGTATGTATAATGTTTCTGGAATGCAATTGAACCAATGCTTCTACAACCTGAACCACGATGATTTTAACTTTTCGCGGTTCCAGCAATTTCGAGGGCGCTGAGAGCCTGAAACTGTTAACACTTCCACTGAGAACAGGAAGGACTAAGCAAAGATGTCGACCATGAGGTCCTTCCATCTCAAAGTAGTGACGAAGGCGAGGCAGAATAGGCATCTTGGTTGATGGCGTGATGGATTGCATGACAGCCAACTCAAGAAGGTGACCATTGTGATGACCTTTCGTAGCGTGAACGGTTAGAATTTTGATCGCGCAATAACGTAGCCTCTCTTCCGCTCTAAAGGATACAAGTGTGGAGGTGAGCAAGGACAAGGTTCGGTCTGTGAGAACCGATAGACGTACAAAGAATCCGAAGCTAACCAAGTAGAAGAAAACCGCCCTCTCCCCAGCTTTCTCAGAACTTCATAGCGAGAGTCATTGAGTAGCATCCCAAGGCAAGCGGGAAAGAATCCGAAGCCCTCATCCCCAGATGAAGCCAGTGGCTCTTCAGGAAACGAGAGGGTGGTTGGCGTCCTGGAAACTGCTTGTGCAGCCTGTCTTTCACTTGCAAACCCTGGGATCCAACTATACAGGCTGTGAAGCATGATGAAACGCACCAGAATTGCATACCAGGCTGAAAATGGTAATTCACACGTCATGGAGTAGGCGCCTCACATGATATATCACCTGATGATGGCATGGCCGCAATAACAGGGAGTTCAAGTTGGGTGTAGTGCTTCTTCACCCTTTCGAAAGTCTGAAGGTAAAGGAATGTCCAAGCACGAGATCATTGATCACCCTCGTCCGGCTGTCACCTCTACTCTCGCCCAGTTTCTCCTCCAACCGAAATTTACGTCCCCTTGCTTCGATCCAACCAATCTCTAAAGATATATCATCTCAACGTCTTGAGAGTTTCATTGGACCTGTCAAGCGGATGGATCGAAATCCCACTTACTTCGCCTGGAGGCTTAAACTCTTGGGGCGTTGATGAGTTCAGGAAAGATCATCTTCCCGAGCTTGTTCATTAATGGCATCAGGTTATACGCTTTGAAAGCTATTATCCCCCTTCTCACATTCGTATCCGATGTCTTAAGATTGCGACAGAAAATGCACTATCCTCGTTTCCGCTCTATCCAAGACCGAAGGAAAAGAAGACGAAGCCCTAAACACTCTGACTGGTGGGGGGCGTGGATCGAAGACTCTAATGAAAGTTTACTCTCGGCTTGGAGGGAGATCCGACAAGAATATACTGAAATACACATGTGAAGAACGTATATTGGTTTCTTGGTTACCTGTATACTACCGGAATTGATTGCGCTGATGACGTTTGAACCCTCAAATTTCGTAAATCACGGCCGAGTGTCGAGAGGATATTTCTGAAGACCACGAAACAAAGCTTTCCATAGGTATGGTCACGCTTATGAAAATCGGGCTGAGTGAATGTGCCTGCACAGTGTATTCTTGCACTTGTATCTGGTATATACTGGTTGATTCTAGCGGCTATATAAAATCTCGGCCGCCGCGTGCAAGACGTGTGTGTTACCGCATTGATGTCCGATGGTGATCTACGGTATGAACGTTTAACCGACAAAAAGGAAAGACAAGCGTACGTGCAGTACAGATAGCAGTGTGATGACAATGAGGGACTGCACGATGCCAGCTCAATGGGGCAAATTACTAGTACCGTTGTAGGAAAAGCCTGAGAAGTCATCAGTTCATCATGTCCTTGCTGGTTAGATAATGGCTACATACCAGAGAATTGGTCTTGCATAGTTTTAGACAGATTGGAATCCTCGACGAAGCTATCAATGGGATCCTCTTCAGTGAAGACTGTATCAAAGTTGGATACATCCTATTTTCCATGTCATTGGTGGTGACAGGTTGAGAACGATCAAGCACGTACTACAGGACTTGCGACACTGGGCTTGAAAGGCGGGTGAATTTTCTTCTGTAGCAGCTTCTTGAAATCTATGTGCTTCTCGAAGAATGGATGTTTCTTGATCTCTTCTGCACCCCTCACTCCAAGCCTCCTGGAGGGATCACGTGTGAGGAGACAGGTAAGGATGCTACGTGCCTCGGATCCAAACTCCGGTCCGAAGACTAGGGGGTCGTTAAGAATCTTTTTATACATCTCATCTGTGTTGTCTGAAGTGACATGAGAGGACTTTCTAGAAACCATGTGAAAGTGACAGCTAACCATCATAGAACGGCGGAAGACCGGCGAGCATCTCATACAACAAAACACCCAAAGTCCACCAATCAATCGTCTTGCCTATGCGAGATAAAGTAAGAATAAAGTTCCGGTGATAGCGACAGACTTCACCGTAGCCATCTGCAGATAAAATCTCTGGAGCCAGATATTCTGGCGTGCCACAAAAGGTGTTGGTCTTCTCATTCGCTTTCATATTTAGCTTACAGAGACCGAAATCGCATAGCGCGATGTGACCAGTGTAATCGAGAAGAATGTTCTCCGGTTTTAGATCGCTAAAAGGCGTATGACTATAAACATGAGGACGAGGCTGACAAAAGATATACCGATAGACAACGTCCAGTTCATGTAGGTGTTCCAAAGCGAGAAGAAGTTCTGCACTGTAGAATCTGATGCGGAGTTAGTCTCAAGCTCTACCTCGGGGGCCGAGAACATCTTACCGAGAGCGTTCCTCATTGAACCTTTGCTCACGCTGCAAATGATGAAAAAGCTCTCCACCATTAACAAAGCTGTGGGACGGAACGGATCATCAGGTTAACCAGTAAAAGAATAGCAAGCAAAGTGACGAACGCCAGAACCAGGTATAATTTCTGCTCAGACTGGAAACTAAACTTGAGAGGCACGATGAAAGGATTGTTTATTTGTGCGAGGACAAGCCGCTCGGCAAGGGTGTGGGTGATCTCATTGCGATTGACGATATGCATTTTGCGGATAGTCTTTAGAGCATAAATTCGTGATGTGTCACGCTTTCTGACTTGCATGACCTTGCTGCGCAGTTGGAAAGGCCTCGGCATCCGAATGTGTCAAAAGACGCACCTTGCCGAAGCTTCCTTTGCCAATTACGGTGATGAGCTCAAAGTCATCAATCGTTAATGACTGGCCATAACTCGGTTGATAGGACACTCCGATTTGAATTTTACCAGATCCACCGACGATATCGTACCATTGATCTTGGCTTCCCATTGCATCGAAGTTGGGTACGAATTTGATGCCACCCATGAAGATGTCGTTCCCAAGATCATCAGCGAGACCGTCACCACCACGCTTGGGTTCATCGGCGCGTAGATAGCATTGAAGGGATACCTCAGAGTTGCGCGATACGTCGCTATTTCCCGGTTTGTATCAGCAGTTCGAGAGAATAGGATACTCGACGCACAAGTGAGCTTGATACATATATAGAGGTTTCTCTAGATCACCACCCAAAGGTGTGATGAGGACTTGATTCACTTCGTACTCCATGACGAGGTATGGTAGCCACCAACATTGAGTTCTTTGAATGCTATCCCTAAAGGAGGTGGAGTAGGGGGGCCAAAATCCAGTAAGCTAGGTGACTAGGTACCTGTTGCCCCTGGTTTTTGCAAGTCTCTGCTGCGTTACGCTGGAGGGGGAGACGGAAGCGGCAACCTTGGCTTGCTGTGACGTTAGGGCAGATTGTACTGCTGGGGGCACGGTAGCGCCAGCAGGTAGGCCGAGACCTTCGGCCCATAAGACACGGATTGCGAGTAAACCGGAACGAGTTGGAGGGCTTGGTTTTCCTTCGGGATATCCAGGAGTGGGAGTGGTAGAGCGGGCTAAGGGAGAGTCTGGGCGTAAATTTGTTGAAGAGGGTTTTTTGCTGCGCCCTAACCACGAAGACATTACTGAAGAGATGCAAGTAGTACGACCCTGATTAGTAAGTATGCTGAATTTTGATATCTGATAGTATCTCTCGATGACTCGACTTCACATCAGTAGAGTCACACAGCGTCTTCCACTATCTTCAGCGCCTGCCGAATGGAGATAACATGTGGCGTTTTGCCCAGGCAGAAGCCAAGAATGCACGGAGGCCGACTTTGACTCAGAGTGAGGTCGCACCACATTGCGTGGCACTCGATCAGTGACGAATTATGATCGTGCCCTGTTTAGGCGTAAACCTGCTTACCATCACGCGCCGCCAGTCCCGGCAACAAAACTGGCGTCGTTCCGTTCATTTAGACAAGCCCTCCACTCTTTCTCTCTTTCTTCCTTCACAGAGGTTTTCTTCTCATGACCGAATCCCCTCAGGCGCCTAACCCTGAAAAAGTCTTTGATGCTCCTCGCTCGAGCATCACTACCCCTGTAGAGAAGCCTCCTGTTCGATCACACAGTGGCTTCTTTGGTCGTAGAAAGCCTGCCGCTGTCGAGGATGAGGAGAAACCTACCGATGCTCCCGAGCCTGGCTCGCAAGACTTCCCGCCTGTTTCTCTGTCTGCTATGTTTCGGTGTGTTCGAAACACGGACATAAATTTAGTGGATTCCTGACACTTTGCAGCTTTTCAACCAAGCTGGAACTCTTCTTAGACTTCATTGGTTTGATAGCTGCAGTTGCAGCGGGTGCCGCCCAGGTGCGATAACAGCGCCTCATGGGTGGGCGTCTAATTGACCTACTCTCCTTTAGCCTTTGATGAGTCTGCTTTTCGGCAGGCTTACCCAGGCATTCGTCGATTTCGGACGTGTTACCAGTCTAGCAGATGGTGGTGACCCTGTTGCTCAGGCACAAGTACCCGCAGCAGCTGCAGACTTTCGCTCCTCCGCAGCGAGCACTGCTGGTTACTTTACTGCCATCGGTAGGTCCGCAGTCAAATGGTGGTTCATATGTTTGATTGATTGTTGTCCCTAGGTGCCGGAATCTTCATCTTCACGTACATCTATATGTATATCTGGGTGTACACAGGCGAAGTCAATGCGAAGCGCATTCGAGAAAAGTATCTCCAGGCTGTGTTGCGTCAGGACATCCAATTCTTCGATGATGTTGGAGCTGGAGAGGTCGCGACGCGAATTCAAACGGACACGCGTAAGTCAATGTTCATTTCCGGTGCACTTGTAGTAATTATGTCCTGCACAGATTTGGTACAGCAAGGAATCTCAGAGAAAGTCGCTCTCGTTGTCAATTTCCTGGCCGCGTTTGTTACCGGTTTTGTCCTTGCCTACGCCCGCTCATGGCGTTTGGCACTCGCGTTGTCTTCAATCTTGCCTTGCATTGCTATCACTGGAGCTCTCATGAACAAATTTGTCTCCAAGTATATGCAGTATGTTATCTTTTCATAGCTATTCAAAAAGATTTTATCGACCTATGCAACAGACTTTCGCTGAAGCACGTGGCCGAAGGAGGAAGTTTGGCGGAGGAGGTCATTGCAACTATGCGCACCGCTCAGGCATTTGGCAGTCAGAAGACCCTCTCTGGCCTCTACGACTCTCACATCGACCAGTCTCACAAGCTTGAGCTTAAGTCTGCCATCTTTCAGGGTGGTGCACTGGCTGTATTCTTCTTTGTTATATATTCATCATATGCACTGTGTTAGTCCCACAACTGGAACAGCGATCCACATTATATTGATCTTCTGAATTTCAGCATTCTCTTTTGGCACTACACTTATCAACAGTGGACATGGTGAGTATATTCTCAGTATCTTGTTGCAGTGCTTAATATACCCACTATTGTAGCTGATGCTGGAGCTGTGGTAAACGTATTCTTTGCTATCTTGATTGGGTCTTTCTCTTTGGCATTACTCGCACCTGAAATGCAAGGTAACCGCGTTCTTTAATGTCCATTTCGCTTCCAGTTAACTTTCTTCACCAGCGGTTACACATGGACGCGCTGCTGCAGCCAAACTCTACGCGACAATCGATCGTATTCCTGCCATTGATTCCGCTAATCCGGGCGGTCTGAAACCAGAGAAGGTTGAGGGTGAAATCGTTTTCGAGGGTGTCGAGTTCAGCTACCCGTCCCGCCCAACCCTTAAAGTGGTGAAAGGTCTTAACATCTCCTTTACTGCAGGCCACACAGCGGCCCTCGTCGGCGCTTCAGGATCTGGAAAATCTACCGTCATTTCCCTCGTTGAACGCTTCTATGATCCCTCCGCCGGCACAGTTAAAATCGATGGGATCGATATCAAGGATCTCAACGTGAAATGGCTTCGCTCCCAGATTGGATTGGTATCTCAGGAACCGACATTGTTTGCCACGACGATCAAGGGAAACGTTGCTCACGGTCTGATCAATACTATTCACGAACACGCCTCAGAAGAGGAGAAGTTCGCGTTAGTCAAGGAGGCGTGTATCAAGGCAAATGCCGATGGTTTCATTAGTAAACTGCCGTTGGGTTATGAGACACTAGTGGGGGAACGTGGATTCTTGCTATCTGGTGGACAGAAGCAGCGTGTCGCCATCGCTCGCGCCATCGTATCGGACCCTAGGATTCTCCTTCTGGACGAGGCGACAAGTGCGCTTGACACTCAATCAGAGGGAATCGTACAGGATGCATTAGACAAAGCCGCTGCGGGCATGTTTCTATCTTCCCATCTTCCTTACGCAACACTGATCCACTGTTTCTCAATTAGGCCGAACCACGATCACGGTTGCACATCGGCTATCCACAATCAAAGATGCCGACGTGATTTATGTCATGGGGGATGGGCTCATCCTCGAGAAAGGCACGCACGAAGAACTGTTTTCTAGCGGCGGCGCCTATGCAACTCTTGTCCAAGCCCAAAAGCTTCGTGAGGCTCGCGAAACCACCCAATTCGAGGACGATGCTTCTACTGCCGAGGAACCTGAGGACATGGAGAAGCTTGCCCGGGAAGAGGTACCTCTTGACCGCAAAAATACTGGACAATCCCTCGCTAGTGAGATCCTTGAACAACGGCGTCAGACACAACAAGAAAAGCAAGACGGTGATCATTCCCTACCTTATCTCTTCATGCGTATGGGGAAAATCAATCGCGAGGGGTGGCATCAGTATCTTATTGGGGGTTTGGCGGCATGCAGTATGTCATCCAATTCATCCTGACATTGACCCTTTGACCATGGAAACTCTTGTAGTTTCCGGCATGGTTTATCCAGCATTTGGAGTGGTTTTTGCCAAAGCCATTGATGCATTTTCGCTCCCCGATGCTTCAGAACGTCGTTTCCAAGGTGATCGCAATGCACTTTGGTTCGTTTCATTTGGGTTTCTGCAATTACCATCTTACGTCTTATTTAGGTTCTTTATTATTGCCATTGTCTCGACCATAGCGATCGGGCTGCAGAATTGTCTATTCTCTTCGGCGGCTGCATTGTTGACTTACAAGTTGCGATCGCTCAGCTTCAAGGCTATTCTGAGGCAAGATGGTCAGTCTGGGTACTTTGTCTGTGTTTGAGCCACTTTAATATAAGCTCCCAGTGGAATTTTTTGATAAGGAGCAGAACAGTGTATGCTTTTTCCCCAATTGTCCATGTTCGTTCTAATCCTGGTTTTGCAGACTGGAAGCTTGACAGGTAGTTTGAGCGACAACCCCCAAAAAGTCAATGGTTTGGCTGGTGTCACCCTTGGCGCGTAAGTGTTTTCAATGTATCGCTTATGGTCATTTTTCTAAATATCTTTGTTTAGTATCATTCAGAGTATAGCTACCCTGATTGCTGGGTCTATTCTTGGGCTTGTTTTTGTATGGAAGCTCGCGCTCGTTGGGATCGGTAAGTTCTCCTTACATCAAGGTTCAATGGAGGTCTAAGATATTCACATCAGCTTGCATCCCTTTGCTAATCTCCACTGGCTACATTCGTTTGGTGAGTCATTTTCAATCTCGTCTCAGGCTGGTTGCATTGTTCTGATTTTCCATAACAGCGTGTTGTCGTCCTCAAGGACCAAGCCAACAAACAATCACATGAAAATTCTGCCCAGTTGGCTTGTGAGGCAGCAGCTTCCATCCGAACAGTGGCTGCCCTGACGAGGGAGAATGACTGCTGCGAGTTATATAGTAAGAGTCTAGAAGAACCGCTCCAGAAGTCAAACAAGACTGCTATATGGAGTAACGCCATATTTTCTTTCACCCAAGGGATGGTCTTCTTCGTCATATCGCTTGTCCTCTGGTATGGTTCGATTCTTGTCTCCCATCGAGAAGTTGGCACTTTCCAGTTCTTTGTTTGCCTCATGGTGTGCCGCCACTATATCTGATAAACTCTGTATGTATCTAACTTCCCTTTCAGAGCACTGTCTTCGGGGCCATCCAGGCCGGAAATGTCTTCTCCTTCGTCCCTGATATCTCTTCTGCAAAAGGGGCTGGCTCTAATATCATCAAGATGATCGATTCGATGCCTGACATTGATGCAGAGTCGGAAGATGGCAAAGCTGTTGACATTGAGAAAGTTCGGGGCCACATCCGCTTTGAAAACGTACACTTCCGTTACCCGACCAGGCCTGGTGTGCGTGTGTTGCGAGGCCTCACGTTGGAAGTCCATCCAGGTACATACATTGCGCTTGTCGGGGCCAGTGGCTCCGGTAAGAGTACTGTGTACGTGAATCAATTAATCTTACTTGGCAGTCATTAACTCTTTGCATAGCATTCAGTTGGTCGAGCGATTCTATGATTCTCTTGCGGGAGAAATTTTTGTACGTGTTATATCCCTGAAAAGTGCATATAGACTAACAGCCTTCCAGCTCGATGATGAACTTATCACGGATCTCAACGTGCAGGAATATCGCAAACAGCTCGCACTAGTATCTCAGGAACCCACTTTGTATGCCGGATCCGTCCGGTTCAATATCTTACTCGGTGCAATCAAACCCGAGTCTGAGGTGACGCAAGAGGAAATCGAGAATGCATGCCGCGACGCCAATATCCTCGACTTCATCCAGTCCCTGCCCAAGTACGTTGAGCGTTGCTTCCTATATGTTTATGTTAATCCTAATTTGTATAGCGGCTTTGATACTGAAGTTGGTGGCAAAGGGTCTCAACTCTCCGGCGGGCAAAAACGTACGTATTTCTTACTGGTCTTGTCCGGGTTGACTACTTATGATATTTCTAGAACGCATCGCTATCGCTCGTGCTCTTCTCCGCAATCCCAAGGTTTTACTTCTGGATGAAGTCAGTATATTAAATCTCGATGGATGAACCAAATACTGATGATTTCCCATAGGCTACGTCAGCCCTTGACTCCAACTCCGAGAAGATCGTACAAGAGGCATTAGACCGAGCTGCAAAAGGAAGGACCACGATCGCGATTGCTCACAGGTTGTCGACTATTCAGAATGCAGATAAGATGTCAGTGGAGCTCTAATTCATGGGATTGAAACGCTGACGTGATCGCTCCAACAGCTACTTCATCAAAGACGGTATTGTCAGCGAAGCTGGCACCCATGACCAGCTCCTCAACAGACAAGGAGATTATTATGAATTTGTCCAACTTCAGGCGCTGAGCAAACGACACTAGGAAAGGTCGTCACTATTGTCATGAATATGCATGAACGTCCATACTATTTACCTTCAGGTTTATTATAAAGCACTCGTCTTGATACGTATACCCCTAGTAATTGACATTCGTAATAGATAGAAACACGCACATAGCACGCGAAAATTATAACGCTGAAACCTCCTCTACTGCGTGGTTGTGGCTGTGTGGTACTGGAAACACGTGGCCGTGACAAGCCACTCTTGAGTCGACCGCAACATTCTCGACTCCCCCAATAGCATTATGTCTGTCTCCCTCAACCCCAGTAATTCCCTTGGCTTTAAAAGTGCGCCATCTTGCTATTACTCTCTTGCGATGGACTTATAGCATCACCTAGGGCCTCTTAACCAGGTGGTCAAGCGTTCCCTGACCATCGCCAATCACAATTCGCAACCTATCGCCTTCAAGGTCAAAACAACTGCTCCCAAGGTCTGCAGTCGTTTTCAGCTACAACTCTAGTAGCTTCTGACGACTGTATCCAGCTTTATTGCGTCCGACCGAATTCTGGCAGAGTCGAGCCTGGAGAAAGCCTCGATGTCTCTGGTGCGTATCTAACACATGTCTGAACTTGATCGTAAGACCCACACACCCGGTAGTCATGTTGCAGGCCCTCAGGGACGAGCCCCCGTTGAATGCCAAATGCAAGGACAAGTTTCTTATCCAGAGTACCTTGATTACTCCGGAGAAGGAGACTATGGGTCTCCACGACATCGTATGTGGTCTATCAATCCCGCAGCCATAACGCCAATGTAATACGCTATAGTGGGCTACTCCAGAGAAATCCGAGGAGTTCAAGGTCTATCAGCAAAAGTTGAGGGTGACATACCTACCACCGGACGGAATTCCCCTAGACGAGGAAGATGAAGGTCCAGCCCAATTGCAACCGCCCTTGGGTGCAGCAGATGCTGTGAGTTTTTCTCTGCATTCGCTTGCAACGACCAAGCTAACCATACCGCATCCAGCAATCCGACGCCGCCCGTCAGCAACCTATAGTCAACGGTCACCACGATTCTATTCCAGGATTCCACGAAGCTCCCTCTCAGGAACGTGCGCATACTCCCCCGGGAGATTTCTCAGTGGCACGCGAGGATTCTCATGAAGAACCTGCGCATGATATACCCCTTGCACCACAGCGGCCCTCCTCACCCCCGCCGCCAGTTGAACGCGAACTTGCACAGGAGCCCGTGTCGGAGTTCTCACATGCAGCGCCCGCTTCTGACCCTATGCCAATACCTGCTACCATCCCCGAATCTCCCAATGCTACACTGCTGGCTAAGTACAATGCTGCACAAGCGGAGCTAGAGCGACTAAGGGCTACCATCGAAGCGATGGCTGCTTCTCCGCCCGATGAACTCCGACGGAGAAACAGAGCATTGTCGGACGATGGGGAATCCGTTGCGGAGACTGAAGCTGCCACAGTCCTGGAAGACGGACATTACCAGCCGCAGGAGGGTGTTCCACTCCAGTTGGTAGTGATCATCGCACTTGGGGTGTTCATCACGACATATCTCTTCTTCTGATTACGCAAGGTTATGCGAGGACCTTAAACATGCATATATATCTTTTTTTTTATCTTCCTCATAATGCATTTCGCTGGAGTCAGAATGTCGTGAAACTCCTTATTTAATTGTTACGTCGCTATCTTTCGTTGTACTTGCACATAGTTGTTATCCTCAGTGTCTGTTGGTATAGATGCATTTACGTAAAGAGCGACAATACAATAAGGTGGCTAGCTCCACTGTAAGTACGCTATCGCCATGGATTCGTACCACGAACTGCAAAGGCAATCTCGTAGCAGCAAGTTTAAATTTTACTCATCGGTGTTCCTTGGATTCCTGCTGTTTCTATGGGCACTGTTGTGGCTGGGAGGACCTACTATCCCTGAAATTTTGGTCACGAAGGTTGATTCTTACGATGAGATATCTAACCCCCCGAGACAGTTCGCTGAATCCGACTTGCTCAGGCAGTCGCAGTTCTCTCAGGCAATTCAAATGTCACTGGGACCGTCACCTTTGAGCAATCCTTGAGTGGTGCACCGGTAGTCGTCAAAGGTGAACTTAGAGGTCTTGATCCGAAGGCCCTGCGCGGTTTCCATGTCCAGTACGCGAACATCATCTCACCCCCTAGCACGTACTCGTCCATCTAAGAATAACTGTCGATTTTAGCCAGTTTGGCGACATCTCCAATGGATGTTTATCTACCGGATCCCATTTCAACCCGTTCAAAACCAACCATGGGGCACCCACGGCCGAAGAGCGGCACGTTGGCGACTTGGGAAACATCAAGACGAATGGAGATGGCGAGGCTCGCTTCAACTTTAAAGATACCAAGATATCACTCAATGGTCCCTTGAGCATTGTCGGGTATGCGTCTGCTTTATGTTGGGAAGGTATCGCAGCTGCTTACCGACATAAATTAAAAAATCTAGGCGGGCAGTCGTCGTTCACGCAGTCAGTCACGTCCGAAGTCTGCTGAAATTTTGCTAACCCGTGAAATAGGGAACCGATGATCTGGGAAAAGGTGGAAATGAAGAGTCCCTCAAAACGGGAAATGCAGGGGGTAGAGCAGCCTGTGGCGTCATTGGTATCACTCCATAAAGTATATTTGTCTATGTCTAACCCTTGTTGTATCATTCGACCGCCTGCTTGTAATAACAACCTGTGCTTCAAGCCGGCCCTACCGTCGTAGTTATGGGCCCTGATTCGATGTATACACCACTGAAATACCAGTCCTCGGCACCAGGAGTGTTGGTGATGCGAAGGACGCCAAGATGCCAATCTTTGGAATCGGTGAAAGTTGTGGCGGCAACATTTTGGACGACTTTAGTCAATGGAGCACAACCGGTTGACGCCCAAAGTCCAACAGTGCCCGCCGAGAACTGTTGAACGAAGCTTGGTAAGGTGAACTTGAAGGGGTTGGTACAAATGGGCACTAACATCAATGTCGTAGGCGAAGTTGAACCAAGTGCCGGGTGTAAAGGGTGTTCCCCATTTTTCTTGACCTGTAACCATCCATACCAGGTTGGTAGGAGTAGAACCAACACCGTATTTGAGCTATAGGTAAGCATTTGATCATGGCAAACATCTGGGTAACGCAGAGATCAAGTACCTCTGTGAAATGGCTTTCGAAGAAGGTGATCTGGTGCTCGAGGCTGGACTGAGAAGCGAGATGTTAGTCAACTCAGTGGGTAGGTTTTACGTGTCGGTGTGTGCGCACGTCTGGAGGGTTTGTAGTTGATCGCATCACCGAGAAGTGATAGAACAGATTCCCAGTCCCCAGGTTAGCGCTGGTTTGAGGAATCAGCTCTGTTCGCTCCATCTGGGATTTCCATGTCGCAGTGGAGTCAATAGTAACCCTCAACCCCTGCTTCTCTGATACAATGGCGGGATTTTTGAATGATGGATCAAGGGCAAGGTAGTGAGACGTCGACTGGTTCCCATGGATGTACTGAGCACAAAGAATAGTCAGTGAATCTTCCCTTTACTCGAGTATCTGGGTGAGATACGAACCCATTGATAAGTGCCGATCTGGGTATCCCAAGACCCTAGAATAAACACACATCAGTGAGGGGTGCCTCTGGATGAGACAGGGACTACGTAGACTTGCACTTATCAAAATCAGCAACCGCCGCGAACGGGTTGAAGCTTCCAGACCACACAATTGGTCCCCCATGAACGGTCAAAGCTGAAGCCGACAGTAAAGCCCAAGTGAATGTGACCATCATGAACAACACCACGCAGATAATAGGTCATATGCATCAGGATAGGAGGTCACCTTATAAACCTTCCAAACTGATCGTTGATGAGCATCAGTTGCTGTGCCAATTCGTGGAATTCGACCGGGGGAAAAACGTCGTGACTCGTTGTGAAGGCCAAAAGAATCGATTGGAGTAATCCGCATTACGAGTAAGAGGTATCATGTGTAAGTATAAGGTATATAATTGTCTACGACTACTTGGGAGTTATCAAATTGCGGTAAAACGGAGTGAAAAAGGCCCATACATATTAAGCAGAACTGATCATGCCGACTTCTTGAACATCCACGACGTCAACCAGGACTTTGTTGTGGTGGCCTTATGTGCCTCAGTTTTTTCGTCCTCGATCCTGTTGACCAGTGCAGCTTCCTCCTCCGCCACAACCTCTTGAGCGATAGCTACATGGGCAGGTATATTCTCCGATCGCGGTGGTAATGAGATCCCGGAACTCGTCCCTCTGACGGTCATAAGCTCGGCTTGAGCGTGAAAATCAGGACGTAAGCCAGGTTCTAAGTCTGTCGACCAAGTGCGACGAAGATTTGGAATAGACATGGAAGATCCTGCACGACCACGCCCGTCTGAGAAGGAACGGATAGAGGGAGGGGAAGTTAAATCACCCATGTCGGGGGGGCTTCTCGGTTGTGATGGCACGTCCGCTGATCCCATGTTAGTCCTAATTTTATCCCCACCTGAAACTTTGGGGCGGAATGTCGAGGGCCGCCTAGGTCGCGCAGCCTGTTCAACACCATCCTCTCCAAGTTGGACGCGCCTCGCAATGTCTGGGGGAAGATCAATATCTTCCGTGCCATCAACGGGTGGTGAAGAGGTAGTAGCTGCATCCGACCAGTTTCCCAGGAGTTTAGACTCTCTGCCCACTCCTTGAGGTGTTTCATGGAATGAGCTGGTCTCTGGGACACCAAGCCAAGTTCCCAATTGGCCTGCTGAGACATCCGTCGTCAAAGACACTTTCAAGTCAAGGGTGTCGTCGAGGTTCAGGGTTCCACACGGGTTTCGTGGTAACCACAAAACATCGTCATATGTCCTCGTGTAGAATGGATTGTCATACGGAAGATCGACCGTTGTCTGGTCATCCCAAGGGATAGCCAAAGGATGAGCCGCTACAAGGTCAGATTTTTCAGTACTTCCGTTTGTATCCGTGGTCAGACCGGGGCTTATCGATGTGCCTCCATCAGGAAGGTCAGGAAGGTCAGGAGGGTTGGGTGGTGGCGTTGGCTGCATTCCAGCATCCGATTTGTCCGCCTGTTGGATGTTTTGTGATATTGAGTTGAGTCTAGAGAAGCTTCGACTCCGAGGGCCGAGATAATCAGGGTTCTTCTGCGAATGAGGATAATTATGCCGCAGCGTAGAGTGGGTGAAGTTCATCCAAGCTGGGAGTTTCCAGGTAAATAGTGAGGCGTGTCGGCGTTTGACTTGGATCAAGCTGGTTCCATTCAAGTCGCCATTATCGTTCGGAGTCTCGTGACTTCGCATGTCCACGGTTTCATGCCGCCCACACACTATCTCAGCTTCTGCGATGTCATCTTTCTCAAATTGGGCGCGGCACATGCGAGTCATTCTAGATGCAGATGTCAGCGACAGCGATAATTAGAAGTGATGGGTGATGGGACTGACAGGATCTTGACAATAGACGTTAAGACAATTAAGACGGCCGCAAGTCCCACGTTGACCCCCTTTTTGAGTACGACCATGTAAGCAAGGAAAACAGCCTGGTAAGACTCCAAGTTTAAGCAGGGATTGCAAAATTTCCTTAGTATAGCGTACTGACTTGAGCGAGGATTAAACCTGCGAAGAATAATTAGCATCAATCCAATTAGCACATGCAATTAGTCACCATCCAGCGAATATCGAACGACGCGAATTAGAATGAGGTGACCGTTTGCTTCGTAATGTTTGGCATAAACATGGATCAACTAGAAGCGGATGAGGTCAATACGGTACTGAATGTCTGTCACATTCGCATACCTGGTTTTTCATCACACCTGGAAGTATAGATTGATTGAAGATCATCTCTGGCATCCGATATGACCACGGACATACCAGCTTGGGTGAAGAAGTACAAAGTACCGAAAGGTAGAACAAACGGGTTGAGAACAGCGAACAGCAACAACACATGTATTACGAGGAGGTGATTCGGAAGCCAGTCTGCGAGGGCCGCTTGACAACGACGGAATGTGAGAATTTCAGGACCTACAGTAAAAATTGAGTGTGCGAGGACGGATACCTACCGCGCGCTTGCGCCTAGGTTTTACTCAGTAGAGTGTCCCCTAACTTTGAATATACGTACGGGGTAATTTGTCGACTAGTGCTGGGATACATGATGAGAGGGAGCTGGAAGTTCGCGATAACTTAAACAGCGAATCGATTGTTTGACGGATTGTTTACTTACTCCGACTAATTCGTCTGCAGTCAGTAAGAAAAAGCCATAGAGTTAAGTATGCTTACGCAACGTAAGTTCAAACCCCCCGTGGATGGCCGTCGTGAAAATGACTGAATGATGTCAGTTAAGAGCCGCACAAGGTTGGAAAAACCGACTTACGCCAACCGACATAGAAAGGGCCACCAGCGGGAAAACTGTCCGTAACAACCTGGAGAATATTGGAGCTTGTTGGCGAACGGAAGGATTGTAAAACTGATTGCATAGCGGCAGTTCCTACACAAAAGAACACCAGAACATTAACAATGAGAAACTTATAGTAACGAATCATGATCGTGTCGTGCAGAGCAGAAAGTGTCGTGATGGTATGTGCTTTCTTAGCAATCAAGAGAAGAATGAGTGGAATCAGCAGAGCAAGAAGCGCAACAAGGAAAGTGGGCAAAAACGATTGGATCAGTTCTTCCTCCCACATGTGTCGGTCCAGGTATGATTTCTAATTCATTCAATGAGTGACAAGGGCATATCCTATCAAAAAATCGTTTACCAGGCTGGGCCAGAACAAACTTATATTCTGGATTGACACCAAGCCTACCAAGAGGGAAACCGGAAATAGCCAGAATAATGTGAACGCCCTTAATTTCTGCGTTATTCACGGAAGGTTCAGGTATGGTCTTCAGGACATACCAAACACCAAGGTTTACCACCCAGTCCTTGACAAACTAAAGGCGGTCAATGTCCCAACCCACATGCAAGCGTAAGGGTGGCGCACTCACTTCGACATTGAACGACGATTTCATCACCCTAATCCAATCCAAGTCTTGGTACATGGGAGCCATCGTTACAGAACACATAAGAGGGTTTTTGGGATGTACAGCCAGGTAATTGCAAGCTCGCCTTGCATCAGCTGGATTCGCAAATGTAACAAATGCCGTGGATACAGGGTCGTAATCGCTACTAGGCTTCGCTCGGTTTTTGATTATCAAGGACGATAACAGATTGAGCTTCACGGTATAGTAATCGATCGATGGGACGACTTTCCCGCGATAAAGATGGCTGAGGTTCACAAGAGGTTGATATGCATCAAGACTTCGGCGCGGAAGGGTGTGTAGAGCTTCCCAAATACTCCCCCTACCATGCGGATGACGGCTTGGCAACGAGGAAGGAGGATAACCGGACGTAATAGAAGAAGTATGGACCGCGACAGTTTCTTTAGAACCATGTATGCGGGGCCTCGTAGATATTGCTCTCCTGTAACGAAGAGCCAACGAGTCCTGCAGGCTGAACTCTTCTACGTACGGGCCAAGGACTTCGATGAGTTGTTCCATTGACGTCATTTCATCCGATGTAGATTCCGTGCGTTCAGTATGTTCTTCAGCGTCAACAACGGTTGGATGTCTCGTATTCCTGATAACTTCGCCAGCCCTAGTCTTTCCTGAGGAGAATGGCTTGTGTTCTGCTTTACGATCCATGGCTGCCTTTACAGCGGCCAACGTTTTGTTGGCCAATTTGATATGCGCGGTTTCGAGAAGACGTAAGACTTCTTCGCGCCGTTCCAAGAGCGAAGCTAGTTCGGTCATCTTGCGAACGATTACCACACAATCGATAATCGGAACAAGGTCTCGCGATGTAGTCAAAGTTGGTGCGTCTCCTTTTACGACGGGTAAACCAGATGGTTGTGAGCGGGGAAGAAGCGGCGTTGGGGGAAGATGCGCAGGGATATGCTTCGCACGGTTGAACAGATAGGCTAGATATTTACTGAATATTCCTGGTTGAGTGGATGAGGTGATTGCCATGGAGGTTTTTTCGGGCTTTCTGGACATATAGTACTCGAAGTAATTTTTAAGGTCCTTCTCGTTCCGGAGCGCAAGGGGAACGTTAGAGACCATGATTGTTCGCAGCCTTAACCCTTTGTTCGGGTGGTTCCGATCGGCGATGGGCACGTCGTTGAATCGATATTGGGGATGTGGGTGACGGTGATACAAGGTAGCTGCGTCTCTGACGCCAGGCGATGCGGCATTCTTCAATGCCACATCAAGGGTACAGGCACGTAGTTTGAAGGCGCCATCACACACCCACAGTAATGTTGCCATCCATGTTAGTGTTATCCAGAATAGAAGGCAAACGTGAATCCATAGGAGGGATAGTCCTTTGTCGGTGGCCACAAGCGATGTTATAGAAGCACGGGTCATGGATTTCGGAGGGATGTCTTCTGCTGAAAACCTGACATGGATAGGGAAGAGAATGGGAAATGTTGTGAGAGTGTGCAGTAAGGTATACCAGACTGAGGTCAAAAATGAACAGTCGGCAACAGTTCTCTCGAAGATACAAACTCACAGCATGCACGAAGAAACCGTACATACAACGTCGCATCAATGCCTCGGAGTTCAAGTAACTTATCCTCCGGAAAGTCGACCGCCTGCTTGACCCATGACAGAGGCCACCCTCTAGATAAAGGTGGAGAGGGATTTCTACAATGTTTGGGTCAGCTGGAGTAGAGATAGGCAAATCGAAGGAGACGAAACGTCACACCTGGCCCAAGATCTCCCCTGGAACAAACTGTTACAGGGTATGTTAACTTGGATAACAACGAATAGAATGACATTGCTCAATGATGCTCACTAGCCAAATTCCCACGATTCTCGACTCCCAAGACCTTCCTCATCGTAGCCCGTTTTCCTTCTCTTTCTTCTCATATATTCCTGGCAAGTGACACATATTACCGTGATACAGACAGCAAACACCGACTGGTTGACAAGACCACTGGGGAGTTTCTAAGTCAACCATTCAAACGCTCTCTGAGAGCCGTAGCCTCACCTATAATTTTTGGAAAACGGCCTTGTTTGTATATCTCCCATAACTGCAAAGAATTTTACAGGGCCGGTCGTTACAGAAGTGGAGGAACAGACGAAGAACACGATGCGACCATTGATGTCATTGGAGAAGAATCATTAATGACACACGTGACCACAATCAACTACATGGAATTAGCTCTCTGCTTGACAGAACGTGGGTGCTCATGCTTCATATAAGCTTCATATCTTACACTACTTGCTCAATAGATCATTCCCCCACAAATTCGTCGAACCACTTGAATACTTCATGATGCCATTTGAGACTTGAAAGTGATCAGGACAAACGCAAAAGCCAGATAGCACCTGACGAACCTGTTTCCGTGATTACGAACCCAATGATTCTCGTCAGGGAAGATGACAAGTCTGCTCCGAATGCCCAACCTGGATGATGACAGTCAGTTTGGAGATCGGGGCTGCATTCACGATACCATACTGTTGCAAGGCGTGAAATGCGCCAATACTCTCTGTTTCTGGTAAACGATAGTCTTTGCTGCCATGAATCAGGAGCTGTGGCGTGGACCAGTGCTGTACAAAGTTTGAGGGGCTGTATCTATGGACCGTTCGACAAACGTCAATAACACGAGAAAACGGCATGAGACCTACTTCTGGGAAAGGGCCTTGCTTTTATCTTCCCAAGGTCTGTGCAAGACATAATTAGACGCCTGGAAAAGTGTAAACGATATCTTCTGACCTGCCACCCCATTCGTGGTTGAACTGTAGAGAAGAGAACGATGAGCACAATAAACATGTGGACAGAGGTGAATACGTACGAAGAACAGCTCATCAGTAGAATACCCGTTGTAGTTCGAGTCGAAGACCTAGTATGAGTGTTAAATGGAGCTGCCAGATTATTATGCAGGAATAATTTACTCCATCGTGGGCGACCAGCGCCTTGGGAAAAGGTGTCAGAGATATACGAGCCAGGTTCATCCTGCGACACATACTTTGAAATTGAAACCATATTCTGGATGGCCTTGTATCCAACTATGCAAAAAAGTCAATGCCAAGATATCCATGAGCTCAAGATTACACGGACTTGATTGCATATCCACCCCAGCTAGCGCCAGCAGCGACCGCGCGGTCGGAATCAATCTTTTATTCGCATCAATTTATGGTGAACACCTTATTATCCCGTAACACACCTCGGGATACTTATCCAGTGCATACTTCCATCCTTTCTGCATGTCTATGAATGGTTTTCCACCCCAATCTTCCGCGATTGCATCCGTAAGTTCTAGTAACTTCGTTTCTGTTCAACTTTTGAGACAAGTAATTGGGAGCCTTACCCTGACCAAATGTGGTACTTCCAGTGGGATTTATCATAAGAACGAAATATCCCTGTTGTGCGAAGACTAGATTTCAAAGCATGAGCTCCAGAGTCGTCGCACAACAACTCTGTTACCGTTAGGGTTCCATCTCGTCGACCACTGGTCTTCCCAGGCTCCCTGAGGACCTGATTGTGTTCAGCGGGACAGAAAACTCATTTGAATACTGAAACAAACCTCCATGAATGAGCAAAACAACAGGCCACTTCTTCGTCTCATTGGCTTTCCAGCCTCTAGGTTTCAGAGCCCAGCCGTGGATTTCTTTCTCGTTGGCTCCTTTGAACCAGAATTCTTCTCCTTTATTGAGATTCGTCCCCTTCAATTCATCCGCAGTAAGACGAGTGATCTGTTCTACCCGGCCGCTGAAAGGCAAAGGATTTTCGCTGTTCATAACATCAGTCTCATAGCGTTGCAGGCCACGGATGATGAAGACGTCGTTAGGAGAGGTGAACGAAGACTGAGAGAATAACAATCTTCCATTGAAGAGGGCCTGGATGCCAGATACTGCCTTACTATTAGTAAGTGCAACCGGCACCGAATATTTCGGGGACAGAACTGGATCGGTTGTCGACCGATCAGGAGTGGGAGGAACAGGAAGCACAAATACTTTGACTTTTGCTTCATCACCAGCGCTCAAGTAGATAAATGTTCCTTCCTTGGAAAACTGGACAAGGGGTTAGAGATGAAATATGATATGCAGAAAAGGCGTACAGCCAATGCATCGGGAGAGCGATCCCAGTGTTGCGTGAGGGTGTATCTCACGTCCTTGGTCAGATCGTATATTACAATTTTCGCCCTTCCAGGCAGTCAACATTTGGTTAGATTGAACAGAGGGTATGATAAACCTGTCACTTTCATAGCCGTCTTCGTCCAACTCCAGCCATGCAGCTTTTGTACCCTGTGCGTTCAGTACCGGGCTATGAATAGCCCCTTGTTTCCCAGAAGTTAAGCTTTTCCGTTGGGTGCCACCACTGATGCCAATCATATAAACCTGCCCATAAATTGGAACTTAGACATAGAAAACTTCGGAATGCCGGTACCGACATTTTGCTTTGTGTGCCATGCTTCAGGTAGCACGGGATCCTTCGTGGTATATATGACCTGCGTCGCCGAAACATCAAAGTCGTCGGTTCCGCCGAACGGCTCAACCGGAGAACTCTACATGATTCTCAGAAAAGGACAGAGATAATCATACAGAAAACACTCACATGATCTGTTCCTTGTAATAAATTTACGAAATGTGCACCGAACACCCATTTCCGATCTGGGTCTTGGAACAGACGAACACTGAACAAAGACGACTTCTTCTTCCCAACCCAGGTGTCCCAATGACGCTCATACGTTGTATCGTAGACGAAGGCTGAATTTCCACGTGACTCCCAAGCTTCGTCGTGATCCTTGACCGCAGTCAAGTTACCGTCAGAGTAGACGTATGCAGAGAAGACAAGGTGGCCAGAACTAGCGGAATACCGGAAATTTGTTGCAGCCTTGGTGGGGAATTTCCCAATCAATGTGGGAGGCTCGGGGGTGCTCAGCACCCCAGGATTCCCTTCAGTTTCAGTTTCGAACTTGATATCCAACGCGTAGATTGCCAAGGCATCGTCTTCTTCAAAGACATGAGCAACCGTTTTAGAGTTGAGCCAGAACGCCTCTCCACCCTTGGCAAGCTGCGATGCTAGTAAGTACAGTTTCAGATCTGGCAGGAGACACCAACCGGAATGTCCAACGGCTTCACGGTAGATTCCAATGGAGCCAGATGAATGAACTTCTCGTTTCTACACGATATAAGCGCGGTGCGGAATCCAGATTTCGATGCTCACTTTTTCTTCTCGAGGAAGTATTGGCTGACTGGAACCAATACGAGATCACCAGCATCATTCGCAACACCAACACCGGGTCGTCTCAACTCGACCTATATCACAGTTCGAGACATCAGAGTAGAATTCAGAGTAGCTGACTGGACACCGACCAGATCCTTTGGCGAAAAGAGGTCACTCCCTTCCTTGAACGCGAACTCAGGCTTTGCAGTAACCCCCATGTTCTTGTTACTTCTATGGAGGGTCGTCTGTATGGGGGCTAGACCAAGAAGTGCTAAAGGGAACTTCATGGCAGCTTGAATGCTTGCAGTTCGAACCGTGTGCAACAAACGTGTGCTTGGCCTCACGGGACCGTGTATACTACCAGCCGAGGCTAATCCTAAGTAGCTGAGTACATTACTCGACTACTCATACTGTGTATTTATGATATGGCTTGCAAGGGAAGATTAGAAGTATACCAAGACCAAGACCCAGAGCCCACAGAATGCACAGTAGAACTGTGACTGCAATTGGAAATCCCGCGTCCGCACTACTCGCTCATTTTATCCTCTAGCTCTTCCTCGCCCTCAACCCCGTCTTCAGGTGGTAAGGTGCCCATGCCCTCTATCTGAAGCACCTCGCCTGTCACAGAGTCCCATCGAGCAATCAAACCCACTCGAAAGATGACCATCTTCTCTCCGATCAACTTCAACAGCTGGGCCTGTTCGCCAGTTAGTGGCTTGCCCTTTTCGCATAATTTATGAGAGTTCTGCAACGTGGGGACACCCTTGTTCATCGATGTCACCAGTCCGAGTTTACGTAGCTGAGGTTCCTCATTGTGAGGGAACGGTTCTGGCGGGTCTGAATGCTGCCGCATCACAGGTCCAGCAGGAAGTATCACAGTTCGACTTGCAAGATTGCCTGCGCGTGCAAAATCGGGTTGCTTGAAGTCCGCGAACCATTCTACGACCTCTCCAGGTTCCGTATCTGTGAAAAGTAGGCCGACCTGGCCTTTTATTTGCTAGGTTTTTTTGATCAAGTAAAGATCTGTGGTGGAAAACTAAACATACGTTGGCAAGTCTGTGTATACCCTCACGGTGTTCTTCCTCTGGCGTTGCCCCTAAGCCTTTGGCCATAACTGCACTGCGGCCGAAAAATATCCGCGCGGAGCTGTAGCCCGTTCCATTCACGTAGAAGAAAAGATCTGAAGCGTTTTGACGTACTCTTTCCAAAGTTTTCTTACAATTTTCAGATGTGCATTTCGCATGGAACCCACTTCGAAAAGCCAGCAATATCTCCATTTTTCTGAGTTATCCTGGAGCTGTGGAGAAATAGCCGTCGGCAAAGGAAGATTTTTTTCAAGGCAAGTTTCAATCAACCTCCTTCATGAGAACACCCTTTTGCGCCTTCGTTTTCTTTTCGACTTTCGTCAAGGAGACTACGCCAATTCATCAGCACCGCATAATCTGGCAATATCGTGGTGTATACCGAGCTTCGAGCGCTTCGATTGAGGCATGACGGGTTCAAAGTGAAATAGACTCTGGAAGTCGGATGATAAGAAAGGTTGGAAGTCCGCCAAAAAAAAGTTATCTATCCCTTGCACCATGGTGGCGATCTTCCCGTCTGAGTCGGATCTCAAAGCTTTAGAGGCCTCTCTTCTTAATATATCAGGAAGCGTTCCACTGCATACACGATTTCGAGCATTATTCACATTGAAGGCCTTGAACAGTGAAGATGCGGTCCATATCATATCTCAAGGTTGTGACATCATCTACATTCGGCAAGGGCAGACTGACTTGCATCATGCAGGGTTTCGCGATTCATCCGCTTTACTCAAGCATGAACTAGCCTATTGTCTGGGCCAGATGAAAATGGTATCTGCATTGCCTGCCCTTGAAAGGACACTCAGAGATACGTCCGAGGATCCTATGGTCCGGCACGAGGTATGTTATCGTAAACTAGGGTTGTGACAGTGCCCATAAGTCTGGAATAGGCAGCAGAAGCGATGGGAGCCATTTCTGCTTCATCATCTATTCCCATCCTTCAGGAATATCTGTCTGATTTGGAGCGGACAGTGAGGGAAACTTGCGAAATCGCGATCGCCAAAATCCAATGGGATAATTCGGAGGAGGGCCAGGAACATTCAAAAGGCCTGACTCAATCGAGTGGCCCGTATGAAATATTGCCAGTGTGATGTGTTCGAGAAATTGACCTTAACACAGACTTTATCTCTCCATCGATCCTGCACCCGCAACTTCAGGACTCATATCGGGGGCGCTCAAATCGAGTGAATTGTCAAACAGAAATATTGCAGACTTGCGTTCAAGGTTGCTGAACACGAAATTGCCCTTATTTGAGAGATATCGTGCAATGTTTGGCCTTCGCAATATCGGCACACCCGCTGCCGTCGACGCCCTTGCTTCTGGGTTTTCAGATGACAGTGCTTTGTTCAAGTAATAGTATTCAGACTTTTCTCTGGATGCTGGTCATTGACCCACAATTTCTAGGCATGAGATTGCGTTCGTATTTGGTCAGCTCCTTTCGCCGCATTCCGTCCCGTCACTTTTGGACGTGCTGCGAAACGATCAAGAATCCGATATGGTTCGTCACGAAGCTGCAGAAGCACTTGGTGGAATCGCTACCCCTGAGGTCTTGCCTCAATTAATAGAGTGGATGAACAGAGAAGATGCCCCACGGGTTGTGAGGGAGAGCTGCCAGGTTGCCATTGATATGTGGGAGGTTCGCTTTTGCAATGATTGTCTGTATACCCTGCACATGGCTCAAATTCCTTCTCAAATAGCATGAAAATTCTGTCGAGTTCCAGTATGCAAACGGTCTTGGAACTCAGGCAGTTCATACGGTTATTGAAGCCTGAATCGTGTATATATCCAAAGATACTCCAGTGAGTTTTTTGACACTCGTCCCAAAGCCTCAGGTAGACGGCTGTTTTCCAAAATAATTGACTGTCATAGTCTTGCATCTGGAGGGTTGTGGAGGGCTGGGTGTGCCAAATAGACAATTCCACAAGGACTGAAGTAAATCTCAAGCTCAGGGCAGACGTTAGGTCTCGCCATAAAGACATATTTGTACTACCCAACTCTGATCCGACTTGTTAACTAAAGATGCAATACGGGGGGGGGATATTTGAATACTTTGCATCTTCAAGTTATTATTTGATCATATGACTTGTCGACCACATGTATACTGGGGAACCCAAATCGGGAAAGTGCCTGACAATAGCCAAATTTCACTTCCGATGTCGTTGTTCGTTTCATGCCTTTGAATTGTCATTCTTACCTGCTTTCTCAGGGTTGGACTGGCAAGGGCACCGGACTTCGTCATGGAGCCATTACTAGGCCTCTTGCTATTCCTCAGAAGAAGACTCTAGCAGGACTTGGCAAGGATCGGGACGAAGCCTTTCCGTTTTGGGACCAGTAAGCACGTCCGCTCAACCCAGAGCTACCATAGGCTGAGCCTTTCAGCCTTTTTTCAGCAGCAGCCAAGTCTATTCAGCTCAAAGTTCCCAGCGACCACGAGGATGGTAGTGATGTGAGAAATTCTGCTAACTTTTGGATTCATCTTCATTAATACATGGTCAGAGTGACCCCGCCACCCACGAACCAAGCTTCAAGCGCACTGCTACAGGAATTTTATCTAATCGCCGACCAGCCACTGGAGTGTCCGCTAGCACGTCCGGTACCAATACTCCTGACACTGCTGATCAGGCGCCTCGGCCTAATCTGCTTTCTTTCGCGAAAAGGGAAGCTGCAAGACGTGTGTTGTATGCTAGGTTTTTTCGTGGACCAGTTCTGGGTCCCGATAGCTGCGATCAGAATACTGGAGAGACTTCGAGCATTGCGAGGGCGCATGATGGTGATGTCCTTAGATCCCTGGACGGGAAGGTGGCGGATACACTATCTGGGAATGAAATTGATGAAAAGAGATGTACAAAGGACTTGAAGGGGGAACAACAGCTAGACCAGAAGACAAGCAGGAAGATGGTCCGCAAAAGAAAAGAGAAAGTCGAGGAGGCTCAGCGGGTGCAAGAAAAGAAGAAGAGGCGGAAGCAAGAAGCCGAGGCAGGCGAAGATCCAGCTAGACAGAAAAAGAGGAAGAGGGAACAGACAGCGAAGGTTCAGATAGCATTAGAGTCGGACGACGAGAAAGGAGTACTTCCAGAAGTTAGTGAAGATCGACCAAAGAAACGGAAAAAACGCAAGAAATCCAAAGATCAGGATAGTGTAGGATAGTAACAAAATGATATCACAAATTCATGGAGTTTCGATAGGATGAGTGGATGAAATTACATTTTGGGGTAACATACGAGATACAATTTTCCAAAATGCAGGTGTGGCTATACCGAAGTCTACGGCAAGCATGCGCTAGGAGGTTGTGCAAGAATCGTACTTATGAAATGAGGGAGCATACTAAGAATGGGCGCTGCGCCAGGCGCTCTGCAAGGTGATGCGCCTGGCCTGTGATGACGCGTATGAGCTTTATACCAGAAACAAACATACGGGAATTTACGGACCTGATCAAGTGAAATTGAACCTTCTCTGAGCTCCACGCGCTGCCTGCCACCGTCTTCGTCTTCGTCGTCTTCATCAAATGTACTCCTTGCCCCTCCACTTCGTATACCCCCAAATGCAGCCTTACCCCCTGCGAGTGAGAATGGTGTCGAAGCGACCGCTGTGCCAAAGACACTCGCATTCGCAGGAGCGCCAAACGCTGCAAAGTCCGTCACCACCTTGCGAGGTGGAGAACCAGGGGGAACGGCCTTGGGTGAAGCTGGGGCTTTAGCTGGGGAACGTAGTGGAAGGGAGGGCCCATAGGAATACGAACTACGCGCAAACTGTTGCCGCGCTTGTAAATATTTGTCCGTAAATCGCGTTCCATGTACCTTCATGAAGATACCGTTAGCACCATGGCATTATGGAGCAGATCGGATTACCCTTTTAAGCAGTGGACGCGCTTCGGCCAGGGAAGGAGCTTGTGTAAAGACGGCGACATTATGTTTGGCCTCCTCTGATTCCTTATAGATACTCTCGATAACCACCTTCTTCGTGCTTTCATTCCGCAGGAGTAGCTTTTCGTGAAGTTCACGGGCCACTTCGTCTACACTTTCATTACCTCCAAGTATTCGTTGCGCTACCGCGTGGCCTACTTCGCGAACGAGGCGCTCCATATCAAGATTCTCCAGGACACTACCAACAATTGCATGAGCAAGTAGATCAGCTGTAGTCAAAGGCAACATCAAGCCAGAAGTGATGGCTGTAATAGCTTTGTAGAAGTCGGTTGCATACTGAGACAGATATAATTAGCACATGGCAAAAAGACACTTGGACAGCTTACTGAATATCCACTCAGCGCAGGCTCGCAGGCAACAAAAAACTGTTGGAAAGCCATTAGAGTCAGACAGATTCCCTGGTTCTGGCAAGCTACTGACTAGGGTAATGCCGCGACTGGCCATCAGCCGCGCCAATTGCAGGGGGTCATGACCATCGGGGGAACCGTCATCGAAGCCTACAATAGCAATCAGTGGAACCTAAACTCCTGTTACGAATGATGGTTACCATCTCCATACTCCCCGATACCATGCGGCGGCGCATCAGCAATAACAACAACCATTTTACTGGCGTCCTGCCTCCAATCCATATTCAATGTCTCCGCCATTGCAGCAGTCACCGCCTCTGGACCGTCGCCGCCACCCGAAGCATATAGACTAGACAAATCCCTATGCACCTTGCTAATGTCTGATGAAAACCCAAAATTCTTCACGATGTATGTGTGATCCTGGGGCGGATGGTCACGAAAAGCGACTAGTCCGACACGCAGATCTTCCGGCGATTGCAGCTTTCCAGACTCAAATATGTGAGCACAAATCTGTTCGATGTTCTTCGTTGCGGATGAGATGTAGCTGCCTTGGCTTCCGGTGCAATCTTGGACGAAAACCAAGTCACTTGAATAACAACGATCCGTTAGATGAACACTATTCAAGATGATATGCACGACTCTCACAGCATCTTTCTTCCTTCATCGACGCCACTTGTTGATGGCGCGTTATATTGCTGCTGACTATTGAGAGGCTGTTGTGTGGACCCTCCAGCTTCGAAATCCATGTCTTCATCCATGATGGTTTACTGTCAACGAAGTTCGACCCCTATAGATTCTGATCAACAAACTGGCGCACGACGATTTTTCAAAGGCAAGTGTCAACGCGGACGATAGTTCAGAAGATCGATGGTTTAACTGAGGTTTTGAAGGCCCCGAAAGGCTTTAAATGTACGTGGAAGGGCAACACGGCACGAGTTTTCAACGCTGTTAGATTCGGATCTTACACGTCGGCTTCCGGACTGACTCACATATCTATATTATGAAAGCGCGCTAGTCTAATGGTGTAGAATAATTATCTCTTCCCTCCAAACAACCAATTCATCCAATTGGAACTCCAGATAGGAAGGCCAGGTCCACCAGGACGTAGAAGCGTCCGATAAATCACGATCAGCCCTGCTGTGCATCCACCAAGGAGCGCTGTCAGGGTAACATATAATCTCAGCCTTGCCGCAGCCGTCATTGCACGATCCGCACCCCCAGGTATTGACGTATGCCTAAAATATCAGTAATACGTAATAAGGTCATCCGAGATCAGGACAACGTACGGGTTCATGGCAATATTACAAATAGCATGAAATACATCTGCTGTCTGCCCACTTTTCACGCTGACTGCCACAGGAACTTGGAGACCCAGACGTCTACAGTATAGGTCTGGTTGCACTTCGTGCCTCTGCAGTGAAATTGTTAGATTTTGGATTCGTATACAACGGCTCGAAATGACCTGAAGAGCAAGGTCAAGATCTGATTTTGTTGCCACAAAAAGAGTTGGTATATGATCGAGGCTGTATTGTTGCTTTTCGAGTTTGGAATGAGTAAAAGCATTATAAAGAGGTGAAAATGATTTACGCGAAGGTTGCTGATGTACGAAAACGAGTTTGTGTCGCTAGAGTCATGCACGTAGACAATGACATCTGCGATATCTGTCTTCTTGGAGTTCCGCAGAGTCTCAGCCTCGTATCTTGATCCGAACTCCTGCAACTGCAACAAGTTGTAGCTTTGGTCAGGTTTCCCAAGCTTCAGATCCAATGAACTCACGACTAGATATTTCTCGTGTCCGTTGATATCCACCGAGTTCACGACGCTTATAACCTTGCTTGTAGGTTCATAATTAGCACTAAAAGGCTTTCCAGCGAAGGCTCTTAGAAGCGATGTTTTTCCCGATCCCGCGGCTCCACAAACATAACAAAGGAAAACATTTCTTGTGACTTTTCCTTTGCGCCGGTCGGTTTTGCGCCCTCGTGTGACCTGCAATGCCCCAGTGCGAGGTTCGTCGGGGTATCCGAGGTACGCCAGATATGCCAGTGTTGTTTTGTGGTCGAGAAGCGTTGTCATACTGATGTTAAAGGGCAGCTCGGGGAGACGATAATGGAGAAGAATTCGACGTACCTCCATTGAGCTAGCCAGCCTTGCAATGTCACGGCACCTGCATCATCTGACAACGTCGTGTCCGGAAATTTCTGCGTGGCCCATGGGTTACCCGGCGAAGTACTAAACACCTCATTTAACTCTGCAGTTTTGAGGGCACCATCTTGATCCTGCGAGGAATCAGCACAACAGCTGGGCTCAATGAGGAAGAATGTTACTTTGTCAAATGTCTCAAAAATATCCGTGAAAAACTGATACCCAAGGGGACTAAGTTCAACTGAGCAATCTGGCGCCACATCAAATCTAAAACCATCGAGTCAGTACATATACCTACCGGGGCGTCAGGGAGCGACGGAGCTCACTTAGGTGACAGGAATGCTTCTGTCAGCCGCAAGTCTTCTGCGTACCCAAACTTGCGAAGAACGGTCCAAGTTGTTTCCAGGCGACCCCGTTGGATAAAAATGGTATGAAGATACAGAAAGCCGGCTTCCGTCAGACCGCCGTCACGAACGCCACCTTCAGCGTGTTCCTGCACCATTTCTCTGATCCCCTCTAGTTCTTGAAGTTGTAAGGGTGCGTCAAAACATTTCCGCTACCCAGGATTTGAGCAGGGCACGAGACGTAGATACACGGAAAACTCACTTGAAACTCGTTTAGTTCAGATGGGTCAAGAATGCCATCCTTGTCAGTATCGCAGAGTTTGAAAATTCGCTTGAGTGCCGCTACCGAAGCTGGTTTCAAGACCTGAATATTCATGAGATTCCAAACCCGGAGATTCGCAAAGCAGGCGCACATGCTCGCGTGAGTCGTACAGAGGTGCAGTAGGGTGCAAGACAGCCTTTTGTGCAAAGTAAAAGACTTCCGACACGTTCAAAGGTGTCTTGGCTGAGCATTCCACGCATGTCTCAACCTCCTACGTGAATGCGTCAGGGACAGACGCATGATGGCTAACACGAAATGATAGATACCTTGAATTCATTCATGATGGGGATAATCTCATCTTCTAAAGCTTCGTTCGTGACTTCGCCACCCCGTAGATCGATTTTGTTCCCCACCAAGATGACAGGGACCTAGTACAGTCATCAGCAGGTGGCAAACGCGTGTAATAATAAACATATGCACATTGACACCCAATTGGCGAAAATGCGGCAGCCAATACGTTGGAATCCGGTCGAATGAATTCGGATTGTCGACCGAGTACACGACGCATATAACGTGCGCCTTCCGTATTTCAGACTCGAGGTGAGATCGATCCTGAGGGCCAGCTTGGGAAGGGATAAACAGGAAGTGAATTTACGCAAGCCATAGAGAGCACACCTCCAGAGTCGACAATGTACGTAGTAACATTCTCCGGGGTAACTTCTGGTGGAATAGTGACTTCTGGAACGACATGTTGAACCTGGGGATGAGACAGTTTGAGCGGTCGAGACACAACTTCTTGGAAAGAAAGGCACTCGAGCGACGAAAGATTCTTTTATCAAAGAGGTGACTATCGTGCTTTTGCCAACACCCTCTGAACAACATGCCAAGGTTTTAGTAGTGTCGAAATGTGACAACAAAAGTCTACCGACCATCACCGACTAGGAGGATGCGTACATCTCGTCGCATGTCCCTTTAGTGTAGGAAACTGAGGAGAACGAGAAGAGACAACAGCCAAACGTATACTAAAGTGTCTACATTTGAATAGTCGAATCCTCACAACTCAGGTTAGAGCACGTGACTCAGATGTCCGTCGGAGTCGTCATGTCCAACGACGGCCAGTTCAAGCTGCTCGGGCCCACTTCCTGCTTCCCATCCGCTGGTAATCGATCATGACGTTCACCGCATTGCCAAGTGATATCATTATCATGATTTTGCAGAGTCTATCTGCGCATGACATCGCAGCACTTTCTAGGACATGTTGGCTATTGAACTCATTGGTGGGTGGGCGAACTTTTTATTTTGTTTTTGCATCATGTCATGTATCTGATCATCGTGTGTTGCTGAAGGTTACAGATTTTGGCTGGGCCGGATATCTGCGAGCCAACGTCCGCCCTTCATTCAGTCTATCACAGCCGCGTGCGCATTGGCCAGCCGGAACTCAAGTGCGTTACGATGTTCTGACTGATCATGCATGGTCTTCGTCAAGTTTCGTTGCTCGGCCTTTGTCTCGTCCTTGGACTGCAAAGTTGCAGCCTATATTGGCAATAATCAGTTCTCGACTGGTTGTTGCCGCCGGACCCCACCTCTACTCATATAAATTCGGAGATTCAAAGGGGCGTGAAGCCCCCCCAGTCGTGTTCGAAGGGGCTTGTTCCTTTGCTGCAAGTCATGGTCGAAACCGGGACATCACCGGAATAACATTCGTCCATACTGAAGCATCGAACCGCACGCTCTGCATCGCGTTTCGGGATGGTTCAGTGGAACGCGTACTCCTAACGCCTTCCGGACTCGGTCTTTTGGCATCAGAAGAAGAACTGTCCTGCCTATCTCCGTTGGGCGACGGAGATTTTATCGAATGCCTATCTTCCGAAAGGAATGTTCTCTTGTCGTTGTCGTCGAATGGTATTGCAGCGCTGACAGATCTGTGCGCCTCCTCACACTTTCCTGTCTCCTCATCTCTTGCATTAAATACAAGGGGTTGGACCTCTCATCTGTGTCTACATTCATCTTCCCCGTACGCCGCTTTCGGCACATCTTCTTTGAACCCTATGACCGTGCATTCGATCACAAACGATCGACTTTCACCATCACCATCTGCCATCATGAGCATGAACAAAAGTATCGGAGTCGCACCTGATGTACAAACACAATCCGCTGTTTATGGAATATGTCGAGCTCCCCTTGCATCTCCTTGGGGTTCATCCCCGCAAATTCTTGTGTCTGGTTGGTATGATGGCCAAGTTCGTTGCTACGACCTCCGATCACACTCTCGAGCGTCCGCTGCGACGGATTCAAATCAGACTCTCGCTCCCCTTCTCCCAGTCCTCTCGCTCTTCGATCCTCGATCGTTCGAGCCTATATATTCCGTTTCTTGTGGTGGTGGCTATTCCAGCCACATTGCGGCTGGCTCGGCTCGCCATGGTGTGATCTCGTTCTGGGACGTGCGATCTCCCAGAGCAGGGTGGAGTGTTTATGCTCCAGGTAATGACCCGTCTCCTGTATACTCGGTGACTGTTGAAAGTTCGAGAGTATTTGGCGCTACTCAAAGTCGACCATTTGTATACGATTTTGTAAGTTGATTAGTATCTCATCAATGGGCACATGTTGATCTTTTGACAGGGTCCAGATGTTACGGTCAATACTTATCCTGATTTACCTAGAGGTCGCAGTGGTGATGGGCTGAAACGGAAGAAAGGTTCAACTGATACTGGCTACTATGTTACGAAATACAACCATAATCCAGCCAGGATTGAGCCCACATTCGGTAACTACCTGTCCGACAGAGTTTGAGTCCTTTAATGTGATTATAAATGTTTTAGATGAGTGTAGTCGTTACAAACAGGTAAAATCGAAACAGCAATATGAATGTAGTTGTGGTGATGCAATGGAGTGAACAATGTCAAGGAAACACATGCGAGGAGGGAAGAACAAAACAAACCAAACCAATGAATGAGGAAGTCCGGGTAAAATAGCAAGTGTGTCAATCCCAATAGCTCTGATGATGATGGTCTAGTATTTGATCATGGTGGTATAGGTGTTGATTGAGACTGAGAACGAGTTGCCCAGTTGAAAAGTTGCCGCATATCTCCGGCAGGTGGTGTATCAGCGGGCTGTCTGGGTTCAACCAATAGACTACGGAATTCCACGTAAACATTCAGTTCGTATGATTCTACGAACGACGTACCTGCGACGGTAAAGATCTTGGAGATCCCCGTGATGCCGTGAGTTTTCGAACGCCACGGTAAGGTATTCCTGAACCTCCGGAATCGCCTTGAGGTTGTAAGGAGTCTGGAATCGCTGCATATCTACCAGAAACAATTGACTGTTGTCAGGAAAGACCATTCATATAAAACTGAGACTTTACCTTGAACAATGCGGGCAAGCTTGTGGTACTTATTGAAATTAAGCAATTTCTTGCCCGATGTTATTGGAGATGCTCGATGCGAGGGATTTCCTTCGCGACAGAAAGTGACATCTGTCAAGTAAAGACCTGAACAGAACGTGATTCAATAAGATGGAGATATGGAATCGAATTCCTGAAGACATACCGAGGAAGGGAACAGCTGGCGGAGCAGTATTACGAAGCTTTGATCGATACTCATGATAATTACGGCTGTGGTCAGCTAGCCTTCTTAATGACTCCATTTGTGATTTGTACTTTTGCGGAAGACCCTAGAATCGTTGTCTGCATAAGAGGTTGATTACTTTTGACGGATATATAACTTACAAGCCATGTCTGGTGAAGCCTGGATATTGTGGAAGAATCGAGGGCTGCAAGCATCGAGCGCGGAGTACTGTAGTTGTGCAATGATGTACATCGCTATAACAGTGTTAGAGACAACACAGGCGAATCCGATAGTGACTCACATTAGCAACCTTGATAAAGAATTTAATCAGAGAAGTGCGCTTTTTGATGTCTGGCTCGTTGAGGATGCTTTCGGCAACCCAGCCGGTTATAACTGTGCTCAGAGCAGTGACGGCCTTGACATGCATGGGAGGCTTAGCACCCTCCTGGCCTGTCTCCAAGACCTCTTCGGCCGGAATGGCACAGTACAGGTTGCACTCCATGATCGTCAATTGACGCGCCAATTCCAGCGCATCAAAGTCAGTCACAGATATCGACCAGAAATCCTTCTTCCTCAGAGCCACAAGTAAGGCTTTCGTCATAGTTGGCCGAGGAACTTCGGACGTTTGCAGAACAGTTGACGGGGGATTAATAGACATTCCGGGATCTCGGACCCGATCACCTTTGGGGCTGATCGTAGGGTCGTTCGTTTGCCGGCGCAAATTAATTAATTCAAGTATCCTTTGAGCAGGCCCAGAAAAGAGGAGGGCAAGGCCATCACGTGTAAATGCCGTCAACGTGGGTAGAGCGGAATCATCAACACCTGGCCGCCAGTACAACTCGACCCATATCTTTATAAAATTCGATACTCGTAGTCGAACCGGAGTGGCTTTGCGCTTTTCCCAGAGCTCCCTGTCTTCATATGAAAGGCCTCGCGGAGGAGCAAGATTATACCGAGCAATAACAGTGTCAACAAGTTCGTTCGGCGAAGAAAATAGTCGAAAAGTGAGGAAAAACACCGCCGCGAACGCCGGATCAACTATACTGTCGTGGGGAGTCATCTTCTCAACCAGAACTTCCATCGTGGCTCCGACAAGATGGCCTTCAGTGTTGTAAGCAACCTCGTCTAACGAATAGTCATGCGACAACATCCAGGCTACCGGGTCTTGGATTGATTCAGGGATGGACTGAAGCGGAACTGGGGGCATGTCCCTACCGACGATCTTGTCTTCCGCTGATCGACTCCTGGTGCTACCCTCCCATGTCGTACCGTCCTCGTCCGTGCGACTAAATGAAGATGGAGAGGGGAAATCAGGCTCGACGGGAGAAAGCGAAACAGCCAGTGGGGGAGGAATATGTTTGCCCTCGTCTGGGGATGTAGCATTCGTGTCATCTGATGGCGCAGAGGTGCTGCTGTTCTCCGACCCGGAAGATGGTTCCCGAGGTTCCCTGACGGGTAGGGTGCTCACTGCCTGGATCGTTAAATCATCATCTTCGACGTTATCAGGTCGGGGGCTATGCAGGGCGCCCATGCTGATAGATTTCTGGAGAGGCATATTCGAGAACTGGCCTGGGGTGAATAGCTGGGGTCCCCCATCTCCCGTAGGTCGCAAATTGATGATGAAGGGCCTATCACCAACAGATCGATTCAAACAAACCTTGACAGCCGCAAAACAATCGGCACCCGCTTTCAGTGCCCCTGTTGCTGACCGTAGTAAAGTCCGCTTTTCCTCTTCTTCGGTCAATGTGGAAGGAAGCGAAAGCGTCAGAACGCGGACCGACTCCGCGAGGGTACTGGTGACATTGTACAAGCCCTCTTTGGCAGATTTTAGATTGCCAAGCCGATGCGTTGGAACGTCGGGGTGATTCATCACTGCTTCAACAATGGTGAGCAATTTGCACACCATTTCAACGATCTCTTTAACCAAGTCATACAAGTGCCCGGTGCTTGAGGCATGGGAAGATCGAGAGTGGGAATGTGCATGTCCGATAAAAGCAGCAATGGTAGACAGATACTGATCGTGAGTGAGACGAAGTGCCTCAAGTACCCGCGCAGCTGTCGAAGGTCCAGACGGAAAGGGTGCTGGAGGAGCCGAGTCCTGTGAAGAGAACGATGATGATGACGAGGTACTGCTGGGACCTGATTTGTGTCGACTAAGCGTTCGGTCGTGGATGAAGTATTGTGCTTGTTTCGATTTTGCAGGAACAGGTCGATTAGGTAGAAGAGGTGCGCCAGGATCGGAATCATCGTCTACAGATGTTCTGGTGCGGTTTCGTAGGTCCCCTGTACTTTTTGCTCGTAGAGTAGAACCTTGTGTAGCGAAAATTTCGCGTTCAGGCTTGCCCTTTTCGGTATGAGTTTGACCACTTAGCGACTCGGGATTTGTGGATATTGAAGAAGCACTAATTGAAGGGTCCCGATCGTGGTTGTTCCGTATTCTTCCTTCCATTTCTGTGGACGGCGTAGTTGACCGCCGCTGCTCTGGAAGCTCCACCCCACACTGCACCACAACAGCCAAAAACCTTCGCACCTGAGCGAATACTTGTCCCCCTAGTCGTAACATTGATTCCACTTCTAGGTCCTGCCTTCCCTCATCAGCATTGTCCTCTGAAGCCTTCTTCGCCTGAGCAACAAGCAAAGCAAGGACAGATAGTATTTTCCTTCGTTCTTGTACCAATATTGGGAACCGTTGTAGGATAGGCGCGTCGCGGACGAGCGTGTTTGTGGCTGATAAAATGGATCGAACACATGAAATGATACAAGCGGTAGATGGTGGGAAATGAGCAGTCCGACTGGCCCGCACTGCGGTCTGCAGTAAAGAGAGGCCATGTAGGAGGGGCACCATTAGAGGAGGGCAATAAGAATCTATCTCCTGTCCAAGAGCTTCGGGAATGGAAGGATGCCGTTGGTGTTGTGCTTGTTCTCGTGATGCCGTACTGACCCATGATGTTGCTGAGGTAGTGGACGCGGAGTGTTCATGTCTACCTTTCTGCAGCAGACGTTATAAATGATTTCGAGAGATACATAGCAGACATACCGCTGGACTATGAGGTAACTCTTCCTCCGTTAGCGATGGCACCTCGCCATTGACATAATTGCTTGGAAACCATCCTCTCCGTCCCTCCAACTCGCCATCCCACCATCCACTGGTGTCTCTGTTCAATACGTGGATAACTTGGCCAGCACGAAAAGATAGACATGTAGCGGCTTGGGTTTGTGGGGAGTAGTCATGCATCGCTATAACGTATTCTGGGCCAAGACACTCGGTCTCGTCGAAGACCGGACTTGACGGGCTAGGGGGACGCGAACGAATATTGGGGCGTATATGAGACGCGCTAGGTATGCGGAGCGAAGTAGTTGATGCGTTGGTTGAAGATGATTTTGGAGAAACGATGGACAAAGAAGAGGAAGTGGAGGCATTGGAAATGCTCCTCAGTCGCGTGACACGAGAGCCTGCCCTTGGGGAGAGTAAGGGTGAGCGGTTCCGCGTCGACATTTTACCTGAGGATGGGCCGGCCTTTGCTGGGACATTTGTATCAATTGTCAGGCGGGAAGGCGACATTAGGTAGACAGGCCCGTAAGTTTCTGTCGTGAGAGGAGATAAGTAGATGAGTATGGGACAAAATAGACTTGAAGGAGATAAGAATATATTTGCAACATCAGGAACTCACCAGACTCTGGACCAGTGACGTTCTGGCTTGCCGTAAATTGGAGACGATCAATCAAATTGTAAGATCGCAAGGGCAGTGACCATGCGTTTGGAGCAGAAAAAGATGAGCGAGTGAATTGAATGAATCGAATCTGGCCTGGCGTCGTAGTGCAAGCACTGCAGAGTAAAAGGATATGATGAACGAGGCTACATACCGGTCATAAATTAGTGGAATCTGCAACAGCACCAAACAGTTCAACTTGCCTAAAATGGACTGCACCATATGACAGGTCCTAGTAACAAGAGATGTCAATGTTGGAAATTTTCAAAGGAGCCGGAACACTCGGCTGATTTAGTTGTGCTGGCTCGACTGTCCTCTTGTTTCCGTGATACTGATACTAGTATTCATTCCGTTGTATCTACATATCATCCGAGAAGATCAGATATCATGATTCTTTCAATCTCATATGCAGCGGCTTCAAATTTATCCCTTTTCAACCTATTTTTGTAAATAATGCCCTAGCACGTGATGCGAATTCACTCTGACCGCACCGTGTCACTGAAAGGTCCCCGTCGATGGCGAACACAAGTCCGGCTGCACTGCTTGCAGATTCCCTGGCATCTCTATCCAAATCTGCACATCTTGCAGTAAGCTTCGCCTTTATTGCTTTAAAGCTCAACGTAATATCAAGTACAGTTTGCAGAAATCGAGAGCAAGGCTCGATCCGAGGTGGCACGCGCTGCCTCCGATGCACAGGAAGCGCGTAACGAACGCGACAAAGCACTTGATGCACAGCATACATATCAACTAGAGGGACAGGTATGGAAGCAAGAGGTCATCAATTGCAAGGCCTCTGTTCGTGTTCTAATACGATATTCGCTCGTCTGCTGCTAATCGACTTGGCATGTGTAGTTGAAGCAAGCCGAAATATCGGTGAGCTTCCATTCCTGATCCGAAAAACGACATGCTAATACACGCTAGATTGCACACCAAACAGAAACTATAGCCCAGCTAAGAAGAGAAGCGAACCAGTGGAAAGACCAGTCACGAAACTGGCAAGAGCATTTCCTACGTGTCGAACAAGAAAGATGTAGGCTCTCATCACGAGTAGACGAACTTGTAGCAGAACGGCTTCAGGTGCGTCCCATACCTGCTTTCGTCCCTTTTGTGCAACGCCCACTCATTTCTAGTGGGCCCGGCGGTTCGACGTCCCTGCTCCTCTCACACCCCATCATCATTTCCTCAACGCCAGCGACTCCG
The DNA here is from genome assembly GCA_003316345.1 of Tricholoma terreum. Classification (NCBI taxonomy): domain Eukaryota; kingdom Fungi; phylum Basidiomycota; class Agaricomycetes; order Agaricales; family Tricholomataceae; genus Tricholoma; species Tricholoma terreum. The sequence continues at coordinate 44,985 of QFEU01021749.1, forward strand.
CCCCGTCTTCTACAACAACGAAACGAGGTTCAACTTCTTCCTTCAACGTACCTCCGTCCTCCAAGTCTGCGCGCCCTGCGAGTTCTCCACAGTTAGATTCACCCATAACTAGTATCAGTGCCCACAAACAGATGCGATCGCAAACTAAACCTGTAAAGTTCTCCAGGACGAAGGCTGAAGCATCGCCCCTTGTTACCGCCCCCCAGCCAACGCAAAGATCAGAAAGGGTTTCTGCCCGAAGCCCCAAAAGAACTCCAGTTGAAATGCGACAGACGATCATAAGACGTGTACAGGCTGTTATTAACGTTAAGCAAGAAGAAGACGATGACGTCCTCGATTCTGACCCCAAAGAGATTCAAGAGAGGGACCACCGAACAGGAGCAGGTATCAGTTCACGAAAAAGACGAAAGGTTGTGCCGCAAGACGACGACGACTATGACGAGGATGAAGACGGCCATAGGAGCCCGGTTGCGGATGCGACAGATGAACCTGGTAACGATGACTCTGAAGGGGAAAATGTCACGGGTGATGGCTCGGACGACGACGAGCTGATGTTGGGCGCGGAGGTATACCTCAGGATTGTTGTAATCTTCATAGTGTTTACCCTCGTTCCCTGTAGGACAACCATCACGAAGTTTATGGCACACGGCGTGTCAAGACCATGAAAAATATTCTTCATGAATCAGAAGCACTACCTGCTGACAAGAAACGCAAAACTGCCGAATCACGTCGAGAAAAGAAGCCGCCAGCAACGGTACGGAGGGGGATATAAATTTTTGCTCTCATGTATCGTTTTGTATCCTTATTTTTTTGTATTGCAAGTGTACGTTATGTAATAGCACAGTATCAAGTACACCCGCATCGCCAAAGGAGTACATAATGCCACAAATCTGCGGTTCACATGATCTTCCCAGTGCTGAAGCCAGACCCTGAACCTGTAACACCTGATTTCTTCATCGCACGGGTAGTAGCGAACAGAATCCCATCTATAAGAGATGCAACAGTCAGAACCCCACCGACGATTGCACAGGTCCTGTTCAATAAAAGATGAGCAAAGAAATCTGTGAGAGAATACAAAGTACAAACGACGTGACAAAATGAGCGAATGATTGCCGTGTGTCCGAGTGCACGACAAGAATCGGAGAGATTTCAAAGTTGAAGAAAGCACCTTTGATGAGTCAGGAATTTAGGAAAGGCGGGGTACCAAGATGGAATCAAGAGGGCTGTACCTGGGACGCCATTCGTGCCGTGCTGCACATGAATGCCTTCGGGCGTATCACCTTGGCTACCCTCCCCTAAGTCTCTTTCAAAGGACGTTGCACTGTACTGATGTGTGTTGACCTGGAAATTTGAATGAGGAACGTGTTCCAAGGATGATCCATTGAAATCCATACGATTTCTCCGTTGTAGGTGCGGAATTGCGTCGAAACCACTTTTAGGAAGTATTGGAACATCAGGTGAGCCTTGGAGGTCTGTACGTGCATTAGATCTGGAACGAAGAGTTTCTAGTAATAAGATACACCTGCATGCGGGAGTCGTGTAGAGGGTCTGGAAGGACACCCAATCGCGCTTTCATCGCTTTTCCAGCTGCTGCTTTCCAGTAATTATACTCATCGTCACCTGAATCGATCCTTAGGGGAAAAAATAAAAGTACGGTAACCATTTTGCTAACCTTCGAATGCGAAATGGTGTATGTGGTGCGAGAAGTCATGGCGACTCCCGTCATCCCGCAGGTAGGGTACAAGCTCATACACATTACGACCTGTTTGGAATGACCGACCCGGGGAAAGATGGATATTTCCAATGACCTTGTTCACGCGAATACGTCCTGAGATATTGCAGCCTTCGTTCGCCTGCTCCCTCAATTTATCTGCCCAGCCCTCATTCTTACACTAAAGACACAAATATATATCAGTGCAGGGGACTTGGGGATGCGATGAGAGTCTGACCTGATCAATAGCGTCCGGGTTAGAAAAACTCCAGCCTCTGTTGACGTACGCCGAGCGGACATCCTCACAGGTGTTACAACAACCACTTGCTGGTTCCAGACCACCATAGCAGGATCCACAGAAATTTGGATCCTTCGATACAGACATCTTCTCCACATCGTTTCGCAATTCGGTACTAGCAGAGTTTGGCACCACTATGCCTTGTGAATCAAGCCGCATCTTCAAAATATTATGCGAGACATCTCTTTGGAGCTCCCCGCTTATGTCCATGACGTCTAGACTGAGAACTGGCAGGGGAAATCAAAACGGCGACACTAGAACGAAAACTTTCGGACTTACGGTAGCACGGTACTCTTGGAAACGTTATATTCATATTGACCGTCAACTTCTCCCCTCTGCTCTTGTCCACGACTATTGACGTATCGATCGTAATCCTCCTGTAGTCCAGGAACTCCATTGTGGTGAACGCCAGTATGATTGCAGCAGAAAGTAAGGTCACTTGAGTTACACATCGACCATTAGCAATAATCGAGCATTAGACCTGATAAACCTTACGGAAGGCGCCTGTGCGGGTCTTGACCTTCACGTCTTCTGTCGTCTGGTGGATGCGATAAATATATGGCTGTCCGGAATCGTGTCACAGCATACCTTGCCAAAAGCATCGACCCCCTTGAGACTGCCGAACAAACCTTTCGCCATTGTGACCCGAAATAAGGCCTAGAAAAGCTACCTACAGGTAGAAAGAAACGACAGAATCAAGAATAAAACTGAAGAGGAAGAGAATGTACTCTGTATAGATGTCGACGTGTCACTGGCACCACGCGTGCGCGTGACGATTGACATCATTGTTAAATTGAAATACTACTAGCGACATCATTCTTCACCTCTCTCAGAGAGGAGCAGGGGCACTATAGGCATCTAGTCTCCTAGGGCAGAGCAGATCCAAGTTTTGAGCCTTAAGCTTTGCATTGAGGATATCGCTGCCAGTAGCACCCCCGAACAGCCACCAATACGAAGCCTGACTTTTGATTATGATGGGCTTACTCACAATCCCTTTCGAGGTGAATCCTATTGATTTCATCAGACATAAAAAATGTATTATATTAAACACTAGAGGGCAACCTAAGGAATGGCTATGCGATCAACACCCTGCTTGACTTTGTCTATCAAGCTCTTTACACCATCTCGAATGCCATCTGCCTGAACCCCAACAGTATCCCCACCGGACCTGAATACACCTGTTCCACCTGGTCCGCCTAGACTTACATTCACCCCACCGAGATTTAGGTTGAGAGCAGGAGCATTAGAAGCCGATTCTGGTGGTGGCTCATATACGGAGGAAGGAAAAGCCATAGCAGCGGAGCGAATCATCTCGAGGTACCTGAAACAGTCATCAGCATGAGCAAAGGAAGGATAACATGCGACCATACGAAGAAGAGTTGTGGACACATGTACCGCCTAGTAGAA
>QFEU01021752.1:0-24614 GCA_003316345.1 Tricholoma terreum
GGTGACCTCCTTCATGACAGGAGTGGATGGTTCCATGAACTCTGGCGATGAAGTAATGAGAGTAGCAGTGGCAGTGGGAGGCGAGATGGTAGGCAGAGTACCACAGAAGGGATAACACCATGCTCGCCGCCATCGACCACTTGTACTTGAGTAACCCTATCCCGAACCTAAAACAAAATCATGAGTCTACAATCAACAAACTGCAGACAGATCCAACTCACCGGATCAGTCGACGACGTCGCAGACTCGCCACAGCATGAGTAGAAGATCCAGCTAGCATCTCCTCGTTGACATCCGGGAAATTTGTAGTTGGAGAGGTGACCTCATCGATGTGAGAAAGGGATGCTCCCACGTCCGACTCCGGGAATGGGAGAGGCGGTGAAGACCAGCCTACCATCACCGTAGGTGTGGTGTCATTATCCTCACTGCCATCGATTTGGACATTCAATAACGTGGAGAACTACAGATTGTCGTGATGAGCACACAGATCGGGGATCAACAGGATAAATGCATACTGTGCATAATCTGGGAAGCGAGGTTCTTATGCAACTTGATGGTTGATCTCCACCTCTAGAGAATATCACGATAGTGAACTAGACAAATGACAAGACAATTCACGCATCGCCAAGATATACAGCAAACCGTATGATAGAGTTTTTATCTCAAACTGAGCATTTGCAGTCACAAGAAAGAGAAGCCACTTCAACACATCCTGATCAGGTCCATCAAACCTGCACAATCTCTTAAACTATCCTCAGACACGAGGCATGATGCGGATTTCGTCGTTCTTGAAAAGGGGATGTGCACGAGTCCCCAAGATTTTTCTAGGCGCTGATAGTACCACGGAAGATATCGCGTGATTGAGTTCACGAATCCAATTTCTACGAGACGCAAGGGATCCAACTCGAACTCGCCACATGAGATGCCTCCAAAGAGCACTTTTTCCTTATACTCGCCAGCTTCTTTCTCCATCCCACGCAGCTGCACTATCACATGCACCCCAAACCAAACCAAACCAACGAGCTGTGAACGAGCTCATGCAGAAACACAGAGAGGAACATAAAACCATAGCCTTGATGCCGCAGGAATAGATGCCTGTAATAGAGATTCGATCCCGAGAACATGTTGTACATCCAAAGCATTCACAACATGAAGCCAAAGCTGCGCTAGCCAGACACTTATCTCGTCATCGTCTCCTACGTTGAACCCCAGTCTACACCCTGTGGGCCGAAGTCGCCAGGGCCCAGATGAAGATCTGGAAACGAGTTGCTGAGGATGTCGGCGACAAAGGGACTGACAAACACATATGAAGCCCCCTCAGCCCGACAAGTTATTCGTCATATATGGACCTGACCCCCCCTACTCTCTGGCTCCTCAACTCAACCACGTTGCCCATCTGCTCCCTTGTCCCTCAATGATAGCCGCGATTTCTCTGGCCACGATCCTGTCAGCTTGCTCACTCGGATGTAACTCGTCGAACCTAGTCGCAATAACAACATTAAACTTCATCACAACGGGGGAAAATCCAACAACGAACCATAGGAAACTGTCTCTATCGGTACCATTAGCATACGTGCAGTCAGCCGGGGAATGTCTATCCTCGTCGAGTTCGAAAATACAAGAAATCACCGCGCCCGTCACGTTTCGCGGAGCCGTGCCATTCAGGTACCGAGAAGGATGTGTGAACATATCAGCGAACAAGCTGTAGGAATCAAACAAGCCTATCGTATAAGAAAGTTAGTGCCAGATATACCGTACTCTCGAGGTGTAGACTAACTAATATGTGCCCCAGGAAGAGTCGGAGTCAAAGCCTGCAACATCAATTTCGTAAGGGCATTTCCGGGTAGGACGAGTTCCGTCATCAGAATACTCCTTTCTGTCGTATTCCGAGCTGCCGTCCAGAACTTGTTCGGATATGAATCTAGGGCGCACAAACAATGGAATCATCTACATATCACGACGTGAGTAGAGGACTGACTATAAATGTAATTGCTCACGTCTTGAAAGATAAAGTTGCTCGCCCCTCTTTCATACAGCACTTTGACCCAATTCACCATACACGTCGCGACATCCACTAACGACGCATTGGCTCTACATGTAAGCAAAGCATCCAACCCTACGCCATTCGTCCAAATCCACAACGTGTAAACCGTCTCCTGCGGGGCAGGATTCAACGATGCCTTTTTGCTCAAAGTACGCAGGAAGCTGGCTCTCGAACAATGACGGAAACGGCCTGGGTGTGAGTTTGTGCGAGCATGTCGCTTCGGACCGGGCGAACACGGACAGCGACAGGTTTGCATAATCAGCTGCATACATGGGCCATGTCACTCCTCCTGGATCACCAGTCCTGAGGGGATCTGCATAACTGTCGCCAAACGTGACAAGGTGTCTGATGTGCTGCATACTAGGCGGGCTTGCAAGTGCCAATGAGCTCCAGAATGCGGCGGCTACGAAGACCTTCATGATTGATGGTGGATGGGAGAGCCTCTGGTCTCTTCTTTTTCCTACTGTTCTTTCCAACGTAATGATCTGTGACCATGACAATTGTTGGACGTCTGACATTGATATTCACAAGGAAACTGATAGTATTTCGCCGACTCCTTCGATGCTAGGTGTGTCAAGTCTTTTCTGATTGTTGACGGAACGTTCAGTCAACATCTACTGTTTCACAACTTTCAGGGTGATCAAACTAAAATCAAGCTGAGTGCGCCGACGTCTTCTGGAACGTAATTATCGTTGACTATTCGCTTTCATCGTCGAACATGTGTCACGCCCACTGCTGAGTCAAAAATGTACATATATATATCAGTGTACCACATCTGAGTGGCATGCTATCTTACCACTGATGTCAGCTTCCAGTTTGCAACTTCGCAGTGAAATGGTCTCATCCTGCCAAGAACGGAACCTCACTAAGATGAATTAAACCTAAAGCTTCATCTTGGGCTCGTCCTTCGGAGCATCGCTAGCTCTAACTAATTGGAAGACACTGGGGTTCGAGTGATCCGTTGGGTCGATGAGAAAACAGCCGGAGCTGGAGCCTCTCATGAAAGCCACGACGCGTCGGATATCATTGCACGTTCTTCACCTTATCCAACTCTCGAGGTGGCCAGGAGACTCGTTCGATTCCATGCATTACTTTGTGATGCATGTGCGTTTGGGCATGAACACGTATTTCGAGTGAAAGAAAGGAAGCTTTCGGGCTATTCATTGCTGCAGCGCGGGAGGGTAATGCATGAATTCCGCTCCGTGGAGGCGAGTTGGCTACACGGGTTTAAGCTCGGATGCCTCTCGGAATAGCAAAATTGCTGGCGACCGCCTTCCAGTCTGGACCGTCATGATGCTGCTGTCGTAATCATCTGGTTAAGGTTTGAGGGGCAATTGAGATTATTTTCCATCCTCCCCTTTATAACAGTTGTCTTCGAAGTAGTCTGCCCTATTGCACCCATGTCTGGGTACGAACTTGCTCTGAAAGGGACCTCGCTTTGTGTAACAGGGCTAGCCGTCCACATATCGCTATCTCCTCCAAACCCTCCTGTAAAGGATCAAAACTGCTCGGTTCCCAACACGTTGTTCGAGAGATTTGTTCAGTCAATCACCTTTTTCAGTAAAGTGCTCTACCTTTTTTTAATCCAACGATTGCGGCACCGCTCTCAATGCTTCTTATTCAGTGCGTCATATGGATGGGGGCGGTATGGGACATCTTTGCGACGTTGGCCATTTTCCTCTTGCACATCCACCCTCATCAATTGGATTCCATGGCCGCAACACGACGTATCTGTCCCGGTATCAACGATCCGACAGCGTTATGGACAACGCACCCAGCAATGTTTGTTGGCACGATTGCTACTGTAGTTGCTGCGGCTTTAAGGACATGGTAAACACGCTGTAGATCGTCAGGAGCATGGGTTACTGAACGCTGAGCTTTTTTCCAGGTGTTTCAGGACATTAGGGAGATTCTTTACGTTTGAGATCGCGATACGCCCAAGACACGAGCTAATTACCAGCGGACCCTATGCGTGGGTACGGCACCCGAGTTACACAGGCATTTACCTCACGCTGTTGGGCGCCACTGTATCGCTATGTGCTCCTGGAACATGGTTGTTGGAGTGTGGTAATTCGAGTAGAAGCGCGATTGTGCTGGTATCCCTATGGCTGCTCAAGTGTGCATTCGTTTTCAGGGGTATGAACTCGCGACTTAAAATAGAAGATGAAGTGCTACAGGGAGCTTTCGGCGAGAGCTGGGATGAGTATGCTAGAAAAGTACCTTATAACTTCGTTCCAGGTGTAATATGATATGACTTGTCTACTCGCACCTCCACTCTTTTATATTTTGGACCGCCTCGATGCATATCGCGTATCCCTTTGGTTTACACAATGACCTAAGCTCGTGCCTCACGTCGTGAGTTGTGCAGCATTGTTGGCGAGGTTGAACACGAAGCGTCTCGATCACGTGTTGCGTGACCTCAAGTTTCTTCGTTGTCCGACAGCAACGACATTCCCTCCATAACGTCTCTGCTACTAGAATTTTGAACCCCTGAAACTCTGCATGTCCGCAATTTTATCAGAGGTAGATTACTGAGTGGTCCTCTGGTATGCAACCCACCATGAGAATCCAGTTTGGAAAGCGCAATTCACATTGATTTTGGTTAAAGGTGGTTGTGATTCCAACCCAAGATCAGGTCAAAGAGAATCCAGAACAAAGAACAAAGAAAGGCCACCTATAAGGATCCTCCGAGTCAAGAGTCGGTCCAGCATCCCATCGATATCAACTCAGCTATACCTGCCATGGATTTCGATTTGGACTATATCTCTGCAGTCGACGCTAACGAGTTACTCACTCCTTCACAATCACTGCCAATGGACTCCGTTAAATGGCAAAGCTCACAGATTCCTTGTCCAGTACTTAAAAGTCTGATGTCAAAGGGTAACCTTCGTAAGCTCAAATTTTCCGCAAAAACTGAGTGTCTGTGCTCATGTCTTATAGCTCGACAAGACAAAGGCCTTGGACTGTGGCAGTCATCGGGGCCAGTCTCCTCCGCGTCCCTTCAGCAAAGCACCAATGCTAGCACAAGCGGTGCGAGTGCCACACGCCCACTCTCACGAACCAACTCTCGTCCCCGATTCGGGCGTTATTCAGAGCCAGATACCCGCAGTCCTCTACAGACCCCAGACCTCAACATTTTCAATGCCAGCGATTCATCCCGCTTCCTTGATCTCGTGAAAACCGTAGCAGAGCGCGTGGACGAGAATGCCGGGTTTCGAGCAGCCAAACGCGAAGATCTCACCGGTGTCAAACGGAAGGCACGCACTACAAGCTCGCTCCCTGGTGCAGATGCGAGTGTTAGAGTTCGCAGGAGTCGGTTAGGCGCTACCGCCAAAGCCGAGGCGAGGGTGAGCCGGATAAAGGGGGTTCACAGAGAAGATTCTGTAGCAGAAGAACTTGAGCACGAAGGCACCAGTTCGGACAGCTTCATCCACGGAGTACCAGGTCTCTCGTCGTCATCCTTCGCATCTGCCTCTTCATCGTCATCATTGCAGTCATTGGAATCAAGCAGCACAAATGTCCAAATGCAAATGGATGTTGAAGTTGTGGATACGTCCATGTCTATGTCACCGAATGTCGTGACGGATACGAATGCGTTGGATAGATCGACAACAGCTTGTCCCTATCCGATCACTCTCCCAAGACGACGCCCACCGTCACGCACGACGTCCATGTCATCAGGCTCAGCCTCCGATCACATTCCACCAGATACCCGAGTTCCAGTCACCGTCAAAACCAACGCGTTGACTCCAAAGTTACATCCTCTTCTCAGCCAACAGAACACTCAACGACACCCACCCGCATCTCGAGCTTCGTCCCCACGGCCAGCCCCACAAGCTTCACGTGTCCATCCACCTCCCCAACGTATACAACGCCCTCCTGCCACTCAAACGTCCGCAACAACACGCCCTCCCGCCTTGGGCATGCGTCGCACTCCCAGTGCGATACCCACATCTCACCCGACAGACCCGCCGCTTCCTACGCGTCAGAAGGCTTTCAAGCCTCCCCTACAGTCCCAACAACAGCCTCGTTCTCAGGCACATGCTCACAAGCATTCTTCACAGTCACAATCTTCTCACCCCGTCGTCAGTGCTCTGGAGAAACAAGTGCAGCCCATAAAGAAAGTGGGTGACACATTCCACTTGGATGGGAGGAGCGACCGAAAACCAGCACCCAAACAACAGCTGCCCTCCAGCATGGATATAACATCAACTGAAGCCGAAGCAGAATCCAACCCTGATGCTGATTCGTCCTTTGGGGACATCTCATTCGATATGGACGCATTGGAAGAGACTATGCGTATGTATGATTGATCAATCGGTTGAGAACATCTTCCCGTTTTGGGGATCTACGATCGTTATATATATCGCAAATTGTTCATTTAAGACACTCCCTACTATCCCTCCATCTTCCTCCACCCACCAGCGACCAAGTCACCCTACTACTAGTTATATAGCCAGCGAATAAACAAGGAAGTGTCCAGATGAAATTTATTACATAAAAGAGCGTGGGGCACACGCTGTTTGCGAATGACTATCTTCGCTTTTGGTCTGCCTACAGGAGGCTAGCTGTTTCCAGAAAACTAACTTCAGCACTCAGGATTTCTGAGGCCGTCGGGCGTTCCCAATGCTACCTTTGACTTGTTTGCTGCCCTTTCAAAATTATTCGGGTGTACAGCCCTCTAACTGATCCAGACAATGACGAACCCATATCCTATCCGGGTTTGCACAACATTAATGTTCCTGTCAAACTCATCGCTGAGATTCTCCGTCACCTCCATTCCATTCCATGACCGTTCGGCCATGCAGTCTCGTATGCAAGACTTAAGTTCCGCTGAGCAGGTACCATTTGTTTCATCGCGTCAATTTGATCCATTCCAACGCCTTGGCCCTCGTCGCACTTCTCAAACTCGGAGTCTGGTTCACAGATAAGCATGTTTGTCAAACAAGTCGGCAGCCGTGACGCGTGACGTCTCGCATCCCTGCTGGAAGGATATTCTCCCCGTCCTGTTATCATACCTTCACCCCACGTCTCTCGACCTAAATATCACTCCCTTTACCTTTATCATCTTCGGTTTGGTTCTGAAGGTCCACGAAGGCTTGAGTGTCTTTCGCGATACATTCCAGGACACGATGCGATTGAGCCTCTCGCTTGCGACACATTCTCTGAGGGCATCCAGGTTGTTTGTGCCTTTCCTCTCTTGGTGACACTCGAGGTGCACAGTGATTGGTATCTTCGGCATACTAAGTGCGACACGCCAACTCTTTCACCCCGCTTGCGCACCATCACGAACACCGTCAGGTCATATTTCCAAAGTCTCGGACCAACCTTGCAGCACCTTTCTTTTGAACCAAATTTCCATCAATTCGAAAACCCCGAAGAACAAATCGGTTTATCTGAAAACATTGGGCTATGCAGTATAGCCATCTGTCCTCAAATCGACGTGATCTCAACTGCACTCAAGTTCCTGTCGCAGATCCGCTCAACGGATATCGAGAAAGTCGAGATTGGCCTTAGCTAGTATGCTTTCTCAGTGTATCCCACAGACCTGGGACCGCCAGAACTTCGGGCAAGACTGGATATACTTTTATCAACTCCCCGATTCTCTAAACTGCACGAACTCGCAGCCTCCATGTCCTGAGACTCTTTCTATACAACAGGGAGCCTGCTTCCCAATGTGCAGAACACGTGGTATCCTATGCGTTCTATCGTGGCGACAATTTACCGCTAGCCTATATATTGGTATATCTACCACATATTGCTTGAGTCTAGTCTCGTACGCAATCCCAAGAAGGTACACAGCGCGAAGCATCACATGCATTACAGCAGATTTCCTGATCTTGGGATGCATGAAGCTTTGAAAGGTGACATTGATAAGGCCAATGATATAATGAAACCGCGTCAAGCTTCCATTAAACGTGGTCTCTTATCAGGCCTCTGTCTACCTTCCGCGTGATCCTCACGGCCCTTCCTACGGGTAGTGTCTAGGGATCTACCGCCAGATTGGACGGTCAGGAGTCAAAGTCCCAGTAGTGCGCGTCGTGCCATCGATAGGTACACCAAGAGACGACGATGCGCAGGCGATCTCGTAGACCTTTAGAGGCCGATCCTCGGTTTTCACACCTTCGTGCAGCATTGCGAGATGCCGTTTGTCAAGACCGTTGATACCTTTGTTATCATCACACGACTGAGTACCACTGCCTGGGAGCGGTACTTCACTTCGCCAGTTCTCCAGTTGCGAACCACGCTCGGACAGGATCATAGGAAGGATCGTCCGAGGTAATTGCTTTTCTTAACACCACCAAGAGGTAATTCGAGATCTTCTAGAAACGTCTGCATTACTACCTTTCGCCACTCACACCTCGTAAAGACGTACCTAGTAGCTTTGTCAAATGAGACTCGATTGCATCTACCATAAAAGCTTTAGGAGGGCGTGTAGCGTTCTGCAAGGATGCGGTGGTTTCACTACGGCCAGCGCCTGTACGAAGAGGATTGTGGATAGCAATGATAAGCGCCATAGTATCTCTTGACGCCGAGGTGGGCACTTATCATGCTCTGCATCACCGTCGTCACGGTTCATACTGCTATTCTCCTGTTACGTCGAAATCAATCAACAATGTCTTGCTGTGTAAGTTCATATGAGTGATGACGTATATGCGAGAGCGATGCCTCAATAGTCTTGCGCCCAAGTTTATGGCAGCATATCGGACGTGCTGTTTGCAGTGCAGAGCGGAATTTAATCATTGGATGGATAGGAGTTCGAGTCAGTGTTGGCGCAGTGAATGCTTCCTAGATCGCGCCGGACAAGTGAAGATATCCACGGCAGAAACTTGTCTTCATCGAAAACACAAACCTGCACCTGGGAAGTTGGAACGTCTTTGACCGGACTTCACATTTGGATGTCAGGAAATTCAATATCCCTCGTGATAATGGACGAGATCCCAGTAATTCAAGCCATTGCATGCGATCATCATGACGCTCGCATTCCCGGGACAAACTTCTCCGAAAAACCACAGAAAAACGAGATGCATGGCGGGCGGCTCAGTATCAGCGATATTTTATCGCATTGTTTTCACGTCCTTGTTCTCGGGAGCTCTCCAGTGAAAAAAACCTATTGTGAGCGTAAGGATGTGCGTACCTATTGTGAAGGAAACCCACACCCGAATCTAGTTTCATAAGTGGGGCAGCCCTCGAGGCAGGCACTATTGAGCAAAGTGAGATCAAGGTCATGGCTCGGAGTGACGAGCGATTTAACATATGTCCAAAGCTCCAACGACGGGGTGCTGTAAGACCATTCAGGATGATGACCGTGACACTGGTGGCCCGCTTCTCTCATTCCATCCCAATAACCTGGGAACTTATAACGCATGGAAATATTGACGACCCCATTCGAAGAGGTCCCCAACATGCCGCCCCACTCCCGGAAGAAATTGCGAACATAACATTTCACAATGCCTCGAGAGGTATCCGCACGTCGAATGGCTTCTGACGTGAATATAGACCAAGCAATCGCAGCAAACCGCAAAGTTTGATGGACAAGATGCAGACGTTTCCGCCTCTCCGCGATACTCAAACCTTCTGAAACTCCTCCCCTAACATGGTCTACACGTCTTGCAGAGTTGTAGGAGGACCCTACCTAGTACCTGCCCCTCATCACAATCTGCCCGTAACCAGATGTCATCCTCGCCTTCTCCATCCAGCAACTTCACCCAAGTTCGAAAAGCAAAGTCGTGATTTACTTTACATAGGTGAAGCACCACTCCACACAAATAGAATTCTTCGGCAATATGACTTCTCGAAATCGGGAGTCAAGGATGACTAGGAGTTTGCGAGGTCCACAAGATGTTCATCATCCTGAAGGCATGGTACAGGATAAGTTGCAGGCAGAAGGCTGGAATCGGCGATGTGAGCATCTGATCTGGGCCTATGATTCCCAAAGACATGCGTGACCTCGTCGGGCTGATGTAGAGAATGAAGAGAAGTTGGCGAGTTGGTGTCTGCATGTTGTTCAGACACAGGTGAGAACCAGTGATTGCTTTGTTCCATGACAGTCGAACTGGTCAGACGGTGACAAGAAGGGAGTAGAATGCCGCTCCGAAGTTGAGGACTTAGATATGAGGGCAGAGATTGTTTCTAGAGAAGACTCAGCCTCAAGTTATCACCATTAATTGCTGTATAGTGTAAACCCTTACAAACAGCGAATGGACATTTCTTATCCAGATATCTAGATCTGTGGCGTCAATTAGCTGATTGACAGCTTGATGAGGATGACAACAGGTTCTGACCCACGTAAAGCATCGCCGGCGCTCCGTTGATTACGACTCCAGCACCACCAACTATATGTCCCTCCTTACTAGTAGAGACTTGATGTCTCTCAAGTATTCAGTTGCCTGAAAGCGGTGTTGTCGTAAGTCGGAGTGACCATGTCGACCATTGGGATCCGTGCCCACATTCCAAACTTCCCTAGCATCCCAATGAGTTTCGCGGAAGGATGAAAATGGAGGTACTGATGTCATGAGTCGCGTGATGTAAAACTGCGCCTTGGCGTCAGCGCCGTTGCACCTAGAATCCATCCGAGTATATCGGTAAGTTACATTCCGGAGGATTGCGGATTGTCCTGCCGAACCTCCCATCGATTGTCAAGCTATGGGGTCCCAGCGAGGGCGGAGGAATCGTGTGCTGCAACATGTTTAGGATTGAACCGCGAAAGATGGAGCTACAGCTGTACTAGCACGTTAAGTGTCGCGGGCGGTATGTGACCAGCAATGGGATAACTTGCATGTCGATGTGGCATGAGTGTCATTGAGGGTTAACGGCTTCTACGATGTCGATTTGGAGGACATGAAACTGGATGCTGAGAACAAGGAACCAGAACGTCAGCAGTCATAAAATTCAGCATCCTTCAAGGGACATCGCACGACCGTCACATGAGTATCGGTCCTCCTCTCAAGTAAAGGATACAGTTTCAGTAATCCATGTTTAAGGTGACACTGATAACATATTAGGAGTGAGTGGAGGACCGCGTGCCTGCATGGTACGACCAATGCCTACATTGTACGACCAAGTGCCTGCTGCCAGCCTAAATTGGGATGTTCTCCGAGTCCGGTTGTCCGAGTAAATCGGGATGTTTTTTAGTTGGCGACAAATGGCAGTCGCCAACTAAAAAACGTCGCCAACTAAAAAAACATCCCAATTTACGGAGATTCAAGGATGGGTGACGACTCTATAAAGCTTGTCCCTCTCTGGTACGTTGATCCAGTATATCCTCACCCCTCAACACTCATGCAGTACTCTATGTGCTTTGTTCTTCGACTTGTGTGCTCTGTCACAGGTTACGACACTATCTTGAAAGCCTCCACTGAAGCCCGTCATGTCAAACCCTTAGTCAAGCAGCTGACCGATCTGCGCAAAATGGCGTTGATGATTGTGAGTTTCCTGTCGTATCATGCCCGAACAACTGTCATTTAGTCCATGTTCAATAGTTCTTGGCCCTTTTAGCGTACGTCGAATGAGTCGCCCGACACCCGATCGTCACTGACTGACATGGTAGGCTATACATCCACACCGGCAGGGTGGTGGCTGCCGGATACGCAGTTGCATTCATCCTTCTTACAAGTAACATTTGTTGGATCTACAATGGTATCGACAATGATGTGTTTACGGTGACTTGATCTCCCTACTTGCATGTTTCTTGTCATCTAATCATCGTCCAGGCACATGTCGAAGCCGTCGGTCCCGCCACATTTACCCTCATCAATTCACTCCCAATATTCATCGTTCAAGGACTGCTTTGCTTTGAGCTGTACAATACATCTGGGTCTGCAGTCCTCGGACTCTTCCTGGTGATACTAGTGCTATCACCTGGTCTGCTTCAGATTGCGGGAAACACATTCTTGCTATACCAGGGATCACATCTGAACCCCGAAGATGCTGACCGTGTTGGGTGAGTGACCATCCCATGCGATCACCTTAGTGATCTCTCACTCGTACCATAGCACCGCCTGATAGCGTTGAATTTGGTATCTTATCAGTACATCTATCTTATATCTTATATGTCACGTTGCTTACCCAGGCCAATAGAACATTGCAACCCTCTCCACACTTCGTCCTATGTACCCCATCGACAAACTTAACACATACAGTTTAGTGCTCAAGTGCTCAAAGGATATGAAGTGTTGTAGCAACGTCTCGAATCATCTCTCTATGCTGTCGTTCTCGTCGAGCTCATCAGCTACTTCCCCAACTACAAATTACTCTTCAGTCGTGTTGCCTGGTATGCAAGGTGTGAATTCTTCTGAGCAGGCAGCCTTGATCGCCCCCTACGTAGACGGTAGGTAGCGAGTGAGGAATGGAAATGGACCGTAGATGACTGGTCCTTCGAATTCTGTCTTTTGCTTTTGCGTACATCTTCGAAGACAGCCAAAGGTATTACATTCCTCTTTCAACATTTATATATATGGAAGCCACACAATTCCCTACGTCCGACACCAGTGATAATGCTATTCTCGAAGATCCCTAGTTGCTTTGACGACGTACTGAACAGCTCGTGGGCCCTCTATAAATGTCTCATGACACTGCGGTGCCTCATGTTGAACTCCCCGTATGCCGTGAGCTCATAAAGAGAGAACATATGAAACCGTCGAAGCAATGACCAGCGCAGGGGGATCAACTTCCCATTTCGTACATAAGTTCTGACCGGTCCATGATGTCCTCCGTCGAGACCTTGATTGCAGAGCGACAGATGCATTTGCAGGAGAGCACGACGTTGGCCGAAAAGCGACTAACCGAGAAGCTCTTGAAAGATCGGTTAAACAATCGACCTCCTGGTTCTCGAGATGTGATAAATCTGGCCTGCGCAACAAAATTAGCGAGGTAAATGGCCATGGGCCACTCCTTGTCGTATCCTTGGTCGTCCTTCGACGGGCGAGGCGGATTTCAAGAAAGGATCCCAGTTGCAGGGACCGCGTGGGCCTTGATTCGGAGATTTATGAGTTTATCGTTCGTGGTGTTGAGTTTAGGCATGATTGGGTCACATGTGGCGATTTGAACGCACCGTGAGCAGTGATGGTAAAGGGCCTGAAATACAGTCGTCTTGAGGCCAGTCCGGTTCCACAGCCTCATCTCGGAAGTGCCGAGGGACCCAAAGTACAAAATGATTTTTGTCTCCCTCCCACAGCATAGGGAACGCCTGAGTCGAGGTTCCAGTCCAGTGGTCGTGGTTCGCCAGGGACGCCTAGTATACTTTGGGGTCGCTTTCGTCTGCATGGTTTCCTTCCCTTTGTCCGGAGAGGGCGTCGTACTTCCAGCACTCTCCCTACTAGCCATGAACACTGTTATGCCCAGAAAAATGTTTTGGGATCAAAAAATTCAAAGTATGGCTCGGCACGCACTGCTCAAAGTAGGTTTGAAAGTTGATCAAAGCCCCTCCAATCGTCGCAAAGCCTACCCCCGATGCTCGTGATTGTATGCCATGAAACTTGAATGTTTCCCAAAGCCCCTTCCCCCACAAAACCCTACCGTCACCACTGCCCACAGTCCACTCTTTCAGAAACCCCCATCGTGCTGTTCACATAGCTTGCATAACCTTCTTCGTTCGCGCGGACTTGTACCCATCCTCTGTTGCCTGCAGGTCCTAGTTGAGCAGCTGAGGGAAGGCCCATGGTCGCGTCTCTCAATTGCTCGTCGCCTTGAGCTGCTTTCCAGTTGCGTGTCCTGGCTGTCTGGCCTAGAGTTGGCATTGACAATCGGGATGTGTGATCCATCAGACGACAATGTGGAACGTCTTGTCTGGAGGCGTGGGCGAAGGAAGAGCGGCCTTGGGCCGATATTTTCTGACCACGCTTGGGAGACTCAAGGAAAATGACCCATGGCAGGTGTGGAGGGTGAAGGAGGGCGTCAAAGTCTTAATTCACGGCAACAACCTCCTTTGAAGTGTATAACGATAGGCCTGACCCCACCCAGCCAACTTGCAGCCATTATTTGCAGTAAAGAGCTTGTCTGTGGTAGGTCACGGGTCCGGGTACATCTTGTGAGCTTATTTCTAGATGCCCGATTCGGTGGGAGGCTTGAGGGGGTTGTGTGAAGACAATCGACTGAGCTTGTCTTTGACTTTCTTGAAGAAAGCCTTGTGCACATGCTGTCAATATAGGTGCAGACGAGAAGATGGAGAGATGGCTATCATTTGGAGGCGGTGCTCAAGGCTTGGCATTACTATGTATAGTAACCTGAATGGACTTCAAAGTCGTCGGCGTATACTGGGCGTATACAATGCTACCTACCTATAAAAAGTCATCGGCGTATACAAAGCATATAATGCTACCTACCTATAAAACTTACGTTTCTTCAGCATGTTCAAGCAGAATAGCCCTCGCTCTCAATGTCCGTGCAGTACTTTGCCCGCTTTGTTCTTCACCTTGTGCTCTCCATCACAGGCTACAATGCCGTCTTGAAAGCTTCCACTGAAACTGTTTTCGTCAAAGCACTGGTCAAGCAACTGACCGATCTGCGCAAAATGGCGTTGATGATCGTGAGTCTCCAGTCATATCATACGTGAACAACTTTGATTTAGTCCACGCCGATCAATACTAGTTCTTGGCCCTCTTAGCGTACGTCGGATCGTGATGGGACCCCCAAAGATCACTGACTGACGTTTTGCCTTTGATAGGCTATATATCCACACTGGCAGGCTGGTGGCTGCCGGATGCGTAGTTGCATTTATCCTTCTGACAAGCAACATATCTTCCATTTACAACAATATTGATAACGATGTGTTTGTAGTGACTTTATTCCTCTAATTGCATGCTTCTTGTCATTTAATAATTGTCCAGGCACACGTTGAAGCCGTTGGTCCGGCCACATTTACCCTCATCAATTCGCTCCCAATACTCATCGTACAAGGCCTTCTGTGCTTTGAGCTGGTCAATACATCTGGGTCTGCAGTCCTCGGATCCTTCCTGGTAATACTTGTGTTATCACCGGGTCTGCTTCAGATCGCAGGGAATACAGTTTTGCTACTCCAGGTCACATCTGAACCCTGAGGATGCTAGCCACGTCAAGTAAGCGATTGTCCTATCCGATTAACAATCCCTCACTCGCACCATAGCACCGCCTGATAGGAAACAGGCTTCGATATGTTTTGTAGTTTGTGTATATGTATCTTCTGTGCGCGACACTGCTATGTCCTTTGCATCGGTGAATAGAACGTTGCAAACTTTTTTGCAATCATCTAGTGATCAAGTGCTCAAAGCCTTCGCGGAGTTTCTGGGTCATCTCCACGCGATGCCATCCCTGTCGGGCTCATCATGATCAATTACCTCTCCCAGTGGATCAGATAATCCTCGGTCCTGAGGTCTGGTCTGCAAAGTGCGAATCAATTCTTTTGAGTAACAGGCACCTGCCAGTGTACAAACTTGTGCTGAATCGAGGAATGTAGTGACGTTGTTCTTCATACATGGCTAGTAGCGCTCAAAATTTTAGGCATGTATGTCAATTTCAGGTGTTTAGCTGCGAAGCATAAATCGCAAGTATTATACATATATCCTAGATTAGAAATTCCCGAGACACGACCGATCCATATTACATGTTAGCAATGAGTCAGGTATCAGCAGCTTCATCCCGCCATCTCGCCATGATGGTCCCGTCATAATCCCACCCTACACAGTTCCGTGTCTCTTCAGCGCACTGGGCCGCTCCGTAATTCTCCTCTCTATCGCCATCTTCTCCGCAATGCGCTCAGCTACGCCCCCCTCATCTCCTCTTCTAGCGGCTTCTTGATCAGAAGCTCCATACCAGAATCTGCACACTCCCACGACGCATACTCGGCCCTGCAAACATCGGCACAATATCTCTGGCAGCCGCTCGTTTCACGGGTCGAGACGGTGTCTGTAAAAGAAATCATGAGACATTGGGGAGAGAGATAGATGTACGCATCAGCAAAACTCTTGATTGACCTCCCAATCTGCGCATCGCATCTAACACTTGTGGATGACACCCACCGCTAGCTGCGTAGCGTTCTCGCTCTCCTGCCTCTATCACCAAACAAACAGATACGTCAGAAGACCAGAAACGACCTCCCCTGTAAAGAGGAATGAAAGATGAATACAGATTGGAGCACCGCGAATACTTTTTGCATATTTCCGACGGCGATCGATGGTCTTGTCCTTGATTTCCTGCCGCCGCCGTTGGATTTCCTCGGCCGACGGTGCAGGTTCAGCGGGGCATCTCGTCCGCTCGCTCGAGGTTGGCAGCGTCCGCATCAGTTAGTTATTCCTCGCTGCACACACTCAGGATGGCCAGCAGCATCTTAATTAACACGATCGATGAATGTGAGGTACAAGACATCTTATTAAATAACGTACTTTTGACGCACACGAAAGGCAGATTCCAAGCAAAAGCATTGTTGAATTTAGGAAGCCAGTACGGGCGTGACGAGGAATTACATTGCCTTATCGTAATATTCTCGTTCGCGTACTTGGGGACCGCACCGCAGCTGTGGTAGAAATCGAGACAATTAGGGGCAGAGAATATTGTGATTGCGGAGGGAAGCTTCTTTGTGGGCATCTTGCGGTGCATCGCGTATCCGTCGACCATATCAGCACTTGAATGGGTATGGAGATGATGTGAGTGTCCCGCATCTTGGGCTTCATGCCCACGAAAGATGGCCTGTAGTCCATGCATCACGCTTGAGGAACTTGCCAATATTACGAGGTAAACACATCAATACAAGACGCTCATGTGAAATAAAAGGAATAGCATCGTGTTGTGTTGGTGGAGATAACTCACCAACTGTGGAAAAGATCATACCAACCAACTGTCTTGCCATTTCGTCTCCGATGCCAGGTCACCTACTCCAAGCAAGGATAATTTGTTCCCCGATGGAAGCTCCTTCAGAGCCAGGATCGTCAGGACCAAGAGTTCCCACCTCCATGTGGTCCCCTCGAGCATTAAGCTTCAGCTTCTCAACTCCATTTTGGTACAGATTGTCCTCAAACAAACAGTGTAATGCGCTCCTCATCCGTCCATTTGGTATTCAGGAACACGATCATCTCGACGCCATCATTTCTACTGCCATCTGATGACCTCAAACTCCACGTCCTCCACCACAACTGCCTGGCCTGCCACACTAGCCACGCTTCTTCGAGGGTTTCTGAAGGAAGACCTTCGGAATGTTCATGTTTGCTGCCATTTGGGTGCAAAGGTGTCGTAACATGCGCGAGGAGATGAACGGCGTCTGTAAGTGTAGGTGAGTTGTGTTTAGTGAGTTATGTCCCTCAGGCTGGGACTGCGATTCTACTGATTGCCATGGTTGATGGATGCTAAAGTCTGGCATTCCAGATACCGAAGACGTTGCAGAAGCGCAAGGTGTGGGGAAGTTGGAGGCTGATATCCATACAGCCGGGAATTGTTGGATGACGGGTGTGAAGGGGGTGAGCTCCGAGTCGATGATCATGAAGGCAGGCGTCAAAGTCTTGATTCACGGCTGCTTAGATCAATTTCTTTGAACAATCTAAACGGTACATAGATAAAATCAATTATTATACAGTTCCCCCGTTACGTGTAGTCTCTTATTAGGCCTCTGGCTATGTTCCGCGTTATCTTCACAGCCCCTCTTACGGGTAATGTTTAGGGATCCACCGCCGCCAACATCAGACCTCGACTCAGGTGTGAAAGTCCCAGTAATGCGTGTCGTGCCATCGATGGGTATGCCAGCAGACGACGGTGCGCGGGCGATCACCGAGATCTTTAGAGGTAGATCCTCGCTTTTCACAGCTTCATACAGAAGTACGAGACACCGTCTATCAAGGCCATTGATACCTTTGTTGTCATCACACGACTGACTACCGCTGCCCGGAAGCGGTACTTCACTTGGCCAGTTCTCCAGTTGAAAACCACGTTCCGTCAGGATGTTGGTAAGGGTGGTCCAAGGTAGTTGCTTTTGCTTGACACCGCCAAGCGGTATCTCGACCTCCTCTAGGAACATCCGCATTAATACTTTTCCTCGTTCACAGCTTGACAAGATGTACCTAGGAGCTTTATTAGATGAGACTTGATTGCGTTGACCATAAAACCTTTAGTAAGGTGGATGGCCTTCTGCAAGGTTGTGATGGTGCTAGTAGACTGGGAGGCAACGCCTGCACAAACAGCGGTGTGGGCGTCGCTATCCGGTACAGGTAGCAATGATAAACGCTAGAGTATCCATTGACATCGAAGTAGTACACACCTGTCCTGCTCCGTACCTGATGCGCTTCTATCTGCAATCCTTGAACTGTCTGTACTGCGGTCGTCCGTGGTGTTATGCTTCTCAGGCTGTTACGTCGAGATCAATCGACAGTGTCTTGCTGCACACATTCAAATGAGTGATAACGTACATGCGAGAGTGACGACCCGTTCAGATTTGCACTTGCATTCATTGCCGGAATTTCAAACCTCAGACCCTCGTTAGCAGCAATCTCTGCCTGGTCCGTAGTAAGAACAGAGTTCCCTTGAAAAAACAACAGAAGTACTGACCAGATCCCGGACTGCTGCATCGAAAAGGTGTTGCTTGCTGGTGCCCGACGGCAGCTTGTGACGGTTAAGGAGTTTCCGAAGACCTGAGGTAGAGTTACAAGAAATGCAACACTTGCATCCCCACGTAGAGTGGTCCACACTATCGGTAAGGCCCAAGAAAGTTATTGAGGCTGAATAGACATCAATAGTCTCGCGCCCAAGTTTGCGGCAGCATGTCGGATGTGCTGCTTGCAGTGCAGAGCGGAATTCAATCATTGCAGGAGTAGGTGTTGATCTTGGGAGGTCCTGGAACGTTACCCACTTTCCCACTCCGTTAAACCTGCCTATATCATTCAGGACATCAACTCGAGGATCGCCAGAGCCATTTGGAAAGCTGTAAAAGTACAGAGCCCCAGATAATCCACAGATATCTAATGAACACCCTGATACCCTACCTTCCACCGCCCCATGATTCTGAGCTATGGCAGACTCCATTGTTCTCCGGGCACATTCCCAGTCCAAATGGGAAACATGAACAAGGTAACCTCGACGATGTGGACGGAATGAAGAAATCCATGGTAAATATACCAGGTCAGGGTCCACATCGGAATCAAATATGGATATCTTCGACCGCCAATCTTCGATGCATTTGGATGTTGTGAGACTCAATATGCGCCGTGACGAAGAAAAAGATGCCAGCGATTTAAGCCATTGCAGCCAATTGCGGACATCGATGTCTCCGTAATATGAGGAACGTCGGTCCTTGTCTTCTTGAATAATCACATCGTTAATAGCCCCTTTCCAGAACAACCACAGAAAAATAAGATGCGTGGCTGGGGGCTGTATAGTACCAGTGGTATTCTGCAGGTTTATCGTACTGTTTTCACTTCCGGGCTCCTGGGGACTTCCTAGTGACATGTACCTGCAACGCCAACCATAAGGACGTATGTAGATGTTATGAAGGCGACACATACTTGAAGATCGCTTCGTAGCCGGGGCAGCCCGTTTCGCAGAGACCCCTGAGTATAGTGACATCAAGGTCCTGATTGGGACTGAGAAGTGATTTGACATAGATCCAACGCTCCCATAGTGCAGTGAGAGTAGGGCTGCGCCGACACCACTCGTGGCCCGCTTCTCTCATGCTATCCCAATAATCTCGGAATTCAGAACGTGCAGTGGTGCTTTCAATGAAGTTGATAGCATCTTGACCTGGTGAACGGATCTGCAACATGCTGTCCAACTCAAAGAAGAAACTGTAAAGACTGCGTTTTAAAACACCCCGAGAAGCATCCGCATGTCGAACAGCTTCTGATGTGGATATAGACCAAACAATCGCGGCGAACCGTAAACTTGGATGGACAAGGTGTAGACGCCTTCGCCTCTCCGTGATATTCAAGCTTTCGGAGACTCTTCCCTTAACACGGTCCACACGTCTTGCAAGCGCCAAAATCCCCATATGAAGGTCGGAATTTGTGAGTTTCCATCCCAGTTCATCACACGGTGAAGATGGAGAGTCGCTGCGCAAGTTGTAGGAGGACTCTATGCACTTCTCATCACCATCCGCCCATAACCAGATGTCGTCCTCTCCTTCTCCATCTAACAACTTCACCCAAGTTCGCAAAGCAAGGTCGTGGTTTCCTGCACATAGCTGGAGCACCACTCTCCACACAAACAAGATTCTTTGGCAGTATGACTTCTCGAATTCGGGAGTCAAATCGAAGTTTGCGAGCCCCACAAGACGTTCGTCGTCCTGAAGGCATGATACAGGATAAGTTACAGGCAGAGGGCTGGAATCGGCGATGTGAGCATGCGATCCGTGCGTATGATTCCCAAAGGCATGCGTGGCTTCGTCGGGCTGACGTGCGTACGATATAGAGAAGTTTAGTGAGTTGGCATCGGGATATGGTTCAGACGCAGGTGGGAACCAGTGATTGTATTCCATAACAGATGGCTGCCCAGACAGTAACCAAGAAGGGGGTAATATGTTGAAAGCTTAACTGTGAAGGCAGATATCTAAGCGTCGAATGCACTGCGCAGAAGGCTCAACCTCTTATTGCCACATTGAATGCTGTGTATGTAGCATGCAGCCTTAAGCGCTCTGGATGACCAGATGACCATGTTGACATCTGAACTCCGATGTCATGCGGACTGCCTACTGTGATTGCGGGGTCCTCCTCCTGCGTCAACAAACAATAACGTTCACGCACCCCACTTGGGTCGCCCCCCGATTTCCAACCACACTCATGTGGACATCTGAGGAGGACCCTGCAGGGTCCTCCTCTGGTCAACTTGAATTGCCAGAGGTAATTCCATCCATGCAGGAATTCGAGGAGGAGGACCCTGATGACTATATGATAAAACTTTCCTCTCTCTGGTATGCCCATCCATATAACCCCCACCACAACATCCATACAGTACTTCATGCACTTTGTTCTTCGACTTGTGCGCTCCGTCACAGGCTACGACGCGATCTTGAAAGCCTCCGCTGAAGCCCGTCATGTCAAACCTTTGGTCAAGCAACTGACCGATCTGCGCCAGATGGCGTTGATGATTGTGAGTTTCCAGTCGTATCATACGCGCGCAACCCGTCATTTAGTCCACTATCAATAGTTCTTGGCCCTCTTAGCGTACGTCGAATGAGTCGCCGAACACTCGAAAGTTACTGACATCCTCATCTGGTAGGCTATACATCCACACTGACAGGGTGATAGCTGCCGGATACACAGTTGCATTCATCCTTCTCACAAGCAACATATCTTCGATTTACAACGGTATCGACAACGATGTGTTTGCGGTGACTCTATCTCCCTAATTGCGTGTTTCTTGTCATCTAATAATTGTCCAGGCACACGTCGAAGCCGTTGGTCCGGCTACATTTGCCCTCATCAATTCACTCCCAGTACTCATCGTTCGAGGTCTGCTGTGCCTCGAGATGGTAAAAGCATCTGGGTCTGCAGCCCTCGGAATATTCCTGGTGATACTCGTGCTATCCCCTGGTCTACTTCAGATTGCAGGAAACGCGCTCTTGCTATACGACACATCTGAAGATTCTGAACTCTAAAAAGACGCTGCCTTGTCGGGTGATTGATCATATCATGGTGATTACTTAACGATCTCTCACTCACCGCCTGATAAGTAGCAGATGGGCTCCGTTGAATTTTGTATTCTATCAGTACATCTACGTTATATGACATGTCGCCCAGACGGGCCAATAGAACATTGCAACCCTTTCCACATTCGTCCTGTGTACCACCATCAGCAAACTTGGCATATACGGTTCAGTGCTCAAGCGCTTGCAGGTTACGAAGTATGGTAGCCACGTCCCAAACTATGTCGTCGACGTCCTTGTCGAGCTGGTACTTCCCCAACTACAAATTACTCCTCGGTTGCGTTGCCAAGTATGTGAGCAGGCGGCTTCGATCGCCGTGTCCTTTGAGTAGACAAGTACATTTTCAAACGGCCGAATGAACATTGAAGATGCTGTTTCTATGGCAATGCTCGTTGAAAATCTGCCAAGTGTCATGATATATCCCTAGTGAAGAGACAAAATATTCGCGCTTGAACATGAGGTATTCAATACTATAGATGTCTCTTCTCAAAGCAGCACACTCTCTATCACGTTCGGCATGGGCGATAAGGCTGCTCTCGAGGATCCCTAGTTTCTTCAAAAGCGTATCGAACAGTTCACGGAACCCCCCCCCCATAAACGTCTCATGACACTCCGTGTCCTGTCTAGCATAATGATATTGCCTAAATCGAATAGCGCGAGAGAGAACGAACGATGGTGTCAGCCTTCGAAATGGTGAGGAGCGCGGGGACACGTACATGCGTAACTGCTGACTGGTCCGTGATGCGCGTGATGACCGCCATCGAAATCTCAGATGGTGAGCGGCCGATCGAATTTCAGGCTCTTACGACAATTACAAGGAGAACGTGATATTGAATGTGACAAGGGATTGGGTGAGACGCTCCTGAAAGATGGTCAAAGCAATCGATCTCATGTTCTTGAGATGCGATAAACCCAACAACACTAGCGAGGCAAGATGGCGGTGGGCCACTTTTGTCGGATCTTCGTTCGTCTTTCGAAAGGCGAGGCAGATTTCGAGAAAGGGATCCCCGCTGCAGAGACCGCATGGTCCTTGATTTATGAGCTTGTCGTTCCCAGTGTTAAGTTGGTGTGTGAATGAGTCCCAAGCTGTGTTAACGCACCATGTTCGCAGCGTGAATGCAGTAGTGGCAAAGGGCTGAATCCAGTTGTTTCGCGATAACAATGAGTTCCAGTCCCGTCTCGGAAGCACCGAGGTATAGTTCAATATTATCCCTCCGACAGCAAGGGGTTGAATGCCTGTATCGACGTTACAATCCGCCTGCCGTGGTCCTCCGGAGGCCTGTAGTATACTTTGAAGTCGCTCTCAAATGCGTGGTTTCCTTCCCTTTCCTTCGGGGGAGGGCATCGTACTTCCAGAACTCTCCCTGACAGTGTTACGCATAGAAAAAGATGTGTTGTGGTCAAAAATGAAAATAGCTCAGCACGCACTAGATTGAAAGTTCACTGAAGCCCTCAATTGTCGCAAAGCCTGCTCCAGATGCTCGTAATTGTATGCCATGATCGTTGAATGTTTCCCCTCGCCCCTCCCCCTGCAACCCACCTTCACCTCGCCCGCCAGCCAGTATTTCAGCAAACTCCTCCTACCATCCACGTAGCTTTATCCCTTGTTCGTTCGCATGGACTTTTACCAGTCCTCCGTTGTCTACAAGCCCTGGTTGAGTAGCGGCCTCAGTTGCGCGTTGCCTTGAACGGCTTTATGGTCATAGTTGTGTGTCCTCTTGGCTTTGTGGCTTGAGGGACAGAGTGGGAGGAGTGGTGGGTAGGAATGTTGAGTCATGGCTGATCGTATCGGTCCCCTTTGAAGTACGCAACAATCTAAATCTGCTACTCAGCTGGTGTTGTATAATAGTAGCATAACCATACCTGAGACTGCTGACAGTGGTTTCTCCAGAGGTGTGGTGGAGGATGATCGATGATGTGCCACGCTCCGTTCATGATCAGGAGTGTTTGGCCATTCGCAACTCCGCCCCCCCTCACTTGCGGAAGGGCCACGCGTCATGCATCATTGATGTTCATTGATGGATCTGAGCGCAAGTGGTCGAGTACTGACATCTTTTCGTCCAAAGGAGATGGGCCCACCAGAGGGCCCACATCGTGGGCCAGAAGTGGCAAGAACTCGAAGTCTCAAATATCGTCAATGAACACCCTATCCTGCCCTCTCCAGGCTTCACCTACTATGCCAAAAATCTGAATGACGTTAAAGACTGGATAATCTCCAAGCGGAGCATGTGGTGCATCCCTGGGAGGTACATGGGTCCGGACCTTTTGGCGTGGTTACGGGCCTTACGGCTCGATGATGGGAAGTTACTCCTCCTGCTAATCCAAGCGAAGTGCTATCTCGATGGGAATATTGATACGCTTGATTCGAGAGCCACGCCCAAGACCATCCAATCCCTCAATGCAGATACCTTCTACTCGGTCTGTTACCCGCCATATTTCTCTCCGGGCTTGCTGACCTGCTTCCAGAAGGTCAAATATGTGAAGGATGAAACGTTGATTATGCTTGCAGCAATTAACACGCCTCGTGAATGTTTCACCGGGGCACGGTATAATATTGGCGGGTGGTCGCAGCGTATCCCCTCGATGCAGGGATCGATTCTGAGTGATCCGGGGAGATCAAAAGTGCAATAGATGTGGACTCACATCCCCTTGCCACCATGAAGCATGCCCCATTGATTTCCTCTCTTGCTACTTGTGATGGTACGCCCACGATTCTATCAGCCCTGGCATGCTCCCTGAAGAGACCTCGAAACGATGATGCCAAGCATGATGCTGGGTATGCTCCGAATAGAAAAAAGTCAGCTAGCTCTGGTATTTAATCTTTTGTATGACAGCTACAAATCCTCGTGTGGATGTTTTATGTGCTTAACTGCCTTTTTATTAATCCTATGTTGTATCTCTAGTCACCAGCTTACCATCAGGAAATCTCCATGACATAGAGATACGTTGATCATTATATATCTGGTAAATATTTGG
>QFEU01021757.1:0-17366 GCA_003316345.1 Tricholoma terreum
GCCATTGAATGCGGACCAGGAATTTAGTGGGAGGAGGATGGATGAAGTTGACATGATGATGGCGCGCATGGCGCTCAATGGGTTCTTACAGAAACTGGGCCACGCTCCGGCATTTTGACAGGAGCTTCACAAAAAGCCATTGCGTATGGTTACTACATGAACTCCCAAAGCCTTTCCCTTTCCCTTCCATCATCTATGATGAAATTTAAGCATTCTTGTAATTGATAAACATGAATACAGGTTGATCATATGTGCGGACACTTTTTACTGGTCATTCCGTTGCGTCTATGTAGTTCCTCCATTGTAGCTTGAGCCCTCTGGCATTGCACACAAATGATTCACCGACATCACTGTGATGATATCTCGGTGCCGGTCTGTTGCCAGAGCCTGGAATAAGTCATTATTGGCCACTTATCATCATTTCACGGGGAGTAGCACTTATTTGCTACTTATTATGTCCCGATTTGTCAGGAAAACACAAATAAGTGATGAATAAGTAAAAAAGTAAGTGGCCAATAAGTGGCTACTTTGAACGGGCCTAATAGATTCTTGAGTTCGAAATGGTGGGCACATGAATATCATGGCGTCCGATAGCTCGGCATTCGGGTGCAGTCGGCCTTGCTATTCCAACAATGGTCTCAGTCAGATGTCAATCCCATGTGGTATGTACATATGTGATGCCCAGGAAGGTGGGGACAGAAGGGAGGTATGTGTGAGAAGATCAGTTACACATTGTGTCATGTAACATGCCATCATGTTCTTGGATTTTTCACTACATCGTCCGTCGCCTGATTAGCTTTCAATTGTGGTCAGATTGCAGCTATTGTCCATCAGTTTCAGCTCCAATTTTTAGATCTACAATAATCTCCTAGAGAATTGGTACAGAAGCTGCCGAAAATTTGCCAAACAGTGTAATGACCAGTCTGCTGCTTCAACAACTTGTTTGAAAAAATTGGGACCCTTTTCACATATAGAATGGGCATGATGGAATAAATTTTGTCACTAAACTGAACTGAACAGATGTGATTTAAGAGTGAAAAAGCCAACTGTGTCCAGGAGTGTCACGGTAGTGAGTTACCGACATCGAACCGCTTTCTGCTCCCGAATTGCCTGTGTCCATCTAATCACCGTGCATCTGTTACTTATATAACGCAAGGCATGGTCAGGATAATTCTGTCATACACCCGCCTCCCACCACACCATGTATCTCAAGTCCCTATACCCGGATGTCCCCCCGGCGCCAGAGATGAATGTCCATCACCTGCTTTTCCACCGTCCTGACCAGGCGGAGTGGAAAGACTACACATTGTTCATTGACGTGAAGACTGGCAAGAGGCGGACGTTTCGCGAGTTCCTGGAGCGGGTGCAACACGGGGTGACAGCGCTGGGGGCGCCTGTGGTGCAGGGAGGGCTGGGATTCGGTACTCGGGAAGACGGCGAGATGATTGGAATCATGAGCCAGAATTCAATGGTGCGCGGAGGTCGCCAGTAATATTTGCGTCCAATCAATCTCGGCCTCTCTCTCAGGATTATATCACGCTCATACACTCTCTTATCGGCCTCACAACGCCCTTTGCGCCTATACCTTGGTACTCTACGCCGTTCGAGCTCAAGCATGCACTCGAACTGTCCAAGTGCACACGGCTGTTTGTAAATGCCAGCCTTCTTCCTCTGGTCCTTCCGGTGGTCAGGAGATTAGGCATGGCATCAAGCGAAGTATACGTCCTTGGGGGAAAGGAAAAGGGAAGGAAGAGCTTCTCGGAGCTAGTCGCCAATGCGCGGACAAAGAGCATACCTGCTATCGCCATTCGACCTGCTGCCAAGGATACACTTGCTTACCTTGTATTTTCGAGTGGGACGACTGGACCGCCAAAAGGTTAGTGCTGTTCCTCTCTCATCTGCAAGTGCTTCAACTCTTTTTATAGCGGTCATGATATCGCATGGAAATCTCATATATTCCATCATGCAAATTGGCGTTGCTGGAAAAGTTCTCGAGGGGGTGTATACGGTTAGCCGCTTATTCAATTTATGTACCTTATAGTTAGGTCTCATGGATCACTCATAGCCTCCACCCTCCAATACGCCAGAAGGAATACCGGTGGGGCTCGCATTCCTACCTTTTCACCACAGCTTCGGCCTCCATACCTTCGGCTTCCGCATGTTTCTTCAGCCATACACCTCCGCGCTTCTTGATGGGTGGGATATTGAAGTCGCACTCAAGGCGATACCCCAGTAAGCGCCCAAAGTCATGCCATGTCACCCATACTGAGACCATTCTACCACGCAGGTACAAGGTATCACAGCTTCTGCTCGTACCCTCCGTTGTGCATCAACTCATCAACCACCCAAATATCCGAAATGCCGACCTCAGCATGATCCAAACTATTGCATGCGGCGCGGCGCACCTCCCCCCAAACCTCGCAGGCAAGATGACCTCGATAACATCTGCTCCCCTGATTCAAGGTGTGTACTTGTTGAACTCCGTCGTCGCCTAAAAATCGGTTTATTTATTCGTTTTCGTCTTATATCAGGGTTCGGCATGTCTGAATGCGTGCGTGTCCTCTTTTCTATCCACTTTCATGTTAACCTTCCCTCGCCTCCCACAGACAATCTCTGCCATCATCCAACCCGCCTTTGGTGCCCTTGGCCGCACATGTATCATCGGAAGTACTGGAATTCTGTTACCAGGGCAAGAAGCACGTATCTTGCGTGATGACGGTACAGAGGCGGACTACGACGAGGAGGGCGAAATGTACCTCCGTGGCGGGAACGTCGCGATGGGGTACTGGAACAATGAGAAGGCAACAAGGGAGACTTTCTTGGAGGGTGGCTGGCTAAGGACGGGAGATCGATTTAAAGTGGACAAGGATGGGAACTTTTTGTAAGAATCTAATTTATTGACAAACTTTTCGAAACGCTGAACGTGTCGTGGATCTGAATAGCTTTGCAGATCGAGCGAAGGTGCGCTATGTTTACTCTCGTATTTTGTAGAATGCTCACGGTAAGTACCAAAAGGACACACTTAAAGTATCAGGTAGCCAGGTATCGCCCGTCGAGATCGAGAACGTACTGCTGGCAAATCCCAAAGGGCTCATCACTGACGTCACTGTGGCTGGTGTGAGCAGCGGGCGCATATCCGACGAAAAGTTCCCGCGGGCGTGGATCGTGCTGAGCGAGTCCGGGCGAAAGATGGGGGTAGATAAGGTAAAAGAGGAGCTCGTAACGTGGCATCAAGAGAATTTAAGCAGGTATAAGTGGTTGAAAGGGGGTATTGAGGTCGTGACGCACGTAAGACTTGTTCGGATCCGTCGTTACGTTTTTCGAGGGTCGCTGATAATTGGTCGCAGATCCCAAAATCGCCTACTGGGAAGGTGTTGAGGCGGGTGCTGCAGGATAAGTATGAGCAACAGGCTGGTCGAAAGATGGAGGGAAAGCTGTGATCATCGCAATGTGAGATACAGCCTTATGCGCTGGTCAGCCAATTATTGAGGTGGAGTCGTAGAGCACGCAGGGACAAGTCCTGTGGTTCATGATCGCCTAGAAAAAATACGTTTGGATTGAAGAGGGTTGCCGGAAAGTGACGGTCTAGATGTCCAGAATGGAGCTGCGAGATAGGTCGAATGAGTCCGTTCCATTCAAAAACGATCACAAAGCAATGGTCGACGCTGTCGCAAGTATCGGTGTATTATATGTCCGATCGTGATTCGCTGTATAGTTCCTTATCATTACTGTCACCTCCTGTTGTTGCTACCGCATACATCTGCCTAGTTTCCTCTGTCGCTTTGGTACCTGCCCTGGATGACGAGATCTAGTATGACATCCAACTGCAACACCCAAGGGACTGCGCGGACCAAGGTCCAGGTCCAAGAATGTATTTGTAGCTGATCATCATCCATAAGTTTGAGCAGGACACGATGGTCCTTCAAGTCGTGGAAAAGAGCAAGGCGCTCCGTATATCTGGGAAATGCAATGTAAAAATGCCATGGCACTGTCTTGAGACAGTTCAGTCGCTCCTATAGCCATTTGGGGAGCTCACACCGGAACCATCGCGCTCAGAGTTCTGAATACGCCGGCGGGTGGCTTGTCGCGGAGTCCGTTGAACCTCAGTTCCCTTTGCTTGCTATAATTTTCTTGTGTTATGCAAACTTAATAATCAATCACATTGGAAGATTGGTCCAAATAGCAAGCCTAGAGAGGCGAGGAAGAAGTGGCATACGTTGCAGCATCCTGGTCACTGACTGTGAACTCGACGATTGGAGCCCCAGCTGCACCAGCCTAAGAGAAAACTCCGCAACCCTCAACCTTGGATTTGACAGGCGCAGAGGTAGTAGTAAGCATAGTCGATGGTGAATAACCGGTGAATATTGAATGGCGAGCCTAAGCAGGGTGGAGTTCAATATTCAACGTTGCAACGTGTGTTGACGCATCATGATAAGATGCACAACATTCAAACCGAGCGAGAGACTCTTACAGCCAGGATGGCTGATAGCTTGATGAGCTTGCAACTGTACTCACTCAATTAGGAGGATCGAACGTCTGCATGATACTATTGATAGTATACGCATATCGAAGTATGTGCCTCTTCGGTGTTCTGTCGTTCTTATGGCATTGGGGGTTGCTATATGACGATTATCACGCCCAAGGATTCACCATAGTATTATAGCTTCCCAATGAATCTACGAACAGCCTGCTGCTCATATTTATCCTGCAGCACCCGTCTCAGCACCTTGCCGGTCGGAGACTTGGGGATCTACAACCCAACCATCAGCGACGTCACTCGAAACCACAATATATTCCAATGATCTCACCTGCTTCACGATCTCAATTCCACCTCTCAACCACTTATACTTGCTCAAATTCTCTTTGTGCCATGTGTCTAGTTCATGCTTCACGGCCTCAACACCCATCGTCTTCCCCGCGTCGCTCAAGACGACCCAGGCATGCGGAACCTTCTCATCAGACGTCCGCCCACCGCTGACGCCGGCCACTGTCACATCTATTATGAGTTTCTTGGGGTGAGCAAGTAACACGTTCTCGATTTCCAGAGGAGAAACTTGGATGCCGGACACTTTCAGCGTGTCCTGTGAGCGACGGTGGGGTCAGCATGCCTCAATTAAGGTAGAGTAATGGGGCAGCATACCTTGGCGCGGTCCGCAAAGCTGGGAAGGATAAGAAATTATTAGCATCCGAACCCATGTAGAAGACCCTGTGCTCACAAGAAATTCCCGTCCTTGTCCACTTTGAACCGATCTCCGGTCCTTAACCACCCATCCTTCATGAACGTTTCCCTCGTTGCTTTCTCGTTATTCCAGTAGCCCATCGCAATGTTCCCCCCACGGAGGTACAGCTCCCCCACCTCACCGACATCTGCCTCGTTGCCGTCGTCCCGGAGAATACGTGCTTCCTGGCCGGGTAACAGAATTCCTGTGCTTCCGATGATGCTAGGGCGCCCTAGGGCACCTCGGATAGGTTGGGATATCGCAGCGATCGTCTATCATAATGAACGTTATAGGCGAGATGAAGAAGAAGAAAGCTAGATGGGACGCGCACACATTCTGACATGCCAAAACCTAACGAAGTGGGGCGGTAGGAGGTCCATAACCAGATCGATTATGATTCATGTACGGAGACACACCTTGAGAAACCACACTTCCCTCGGGTGCTATAGCTGCCATCTTTGCAGCGAGATCCGGCGGAAGATAGGCCGCGCCACTTCCGATATGTCGTACGCTGCTGAGGTCGATTGCCTTGATATTGGGGTGGTTAACGAGTTGATGTACGATGGAGGGAATAAGCGGGAGCTGTGATATCCTGTATCTACGAAATGACGTTAATATGTAATGGCAATGTGGCATAAGGTGGGCATACTTGGGTATTGCTTTCAATGCGACTTCGATATCCCATTGGCTGAGGAGCACAAGGGTGCAGGGCTGGAGGAAGACACGGAAAGCATAGTAGTGCAAGCCATATGTATGGTGCAAAGGTAGAAATCCAAGCCCAACAGGAATGCCCTCTGGTGTATTGAGAGGTGGGGGCTTCAATTGATTCATGAGCCCTTAACACACAGTATCTGAACACTAAGAACTAACCGTATATACTTCTGAAATTGCTTGTGAGACGATGGCAGCTTGCATGGTCGCATATTTTATATTTCCATGAGATATCATGACCGCTGCACCAAGAATTATCCAGGTAAGAGACTCGACCTTGTGGATGGACATGGACATTGTAAATGGCACGGACCCTTTGGGAGTCCAGTTGTTCCGCTCGAAAATATCAGATAAGCGAGCGTATCTTGGACGGCAGGGCGAGCTGAGACAGAGCGTATGTTGTTTGTCTGGGCGTCGCTGATCATGTCCGAGAACGACTTCTGGCCCTTTACATATCCCTCAAGGACGTATATCTCATTCGACGGTATCCCCACCTTCTTCGCAACTGGGAAAACCACAGGAAAAAGGCACGCATTGACGAACAACCGTGTGCACCTAGACAGCTCGAGCGCATGCTTGAGTTCAAACGGTGTAGAATACGAGGATATGAGCGCAAATGGTGTTGTGAGGCCAATGAGAGAGTGCACGAGAGTGATATAGTCCTAGCAGGAAGAGTCAAATCCAACGCAACCATGACAGGGGATGCATTACCATGGAATTCTGGCTCATGATTCCAATCATCTCACCAACTTCCCATGTGCCAAGCTTTAAGCCCCCCTCTGCCCGGGACGCCCCCAACGCCCCCATCCCGCACCGCACGCGGTCTAAAAACTCATGGAACGTTCGTTTCTTGCCTGTCTTCGCGTCGATGTGCAATGTGTAGTCCTTCCACTCTGCCTGATCAGGACGGTGGAAGAACAGATGATGGACGTTCGTCTCTGCCGTCAGAGGGACATCCGGATACGGCGATCTGAGATACATGTAGTATCTGAATGGTAGAAGACCATCTTGATGGATTATATAGGAGCTAGTCAGTGGAATATGATGGTTCCGAAGGGTCCGGTCTCCAACGTTCCCGTTACCCATATACATACCCGACACGTTTGCTTCCGACCACTGCAGGTGACCACACTGCCCGAAAACCCCATGCCAGCCATAACCTCCCGTACTCTTGTCCACAAACGCTTACTGAGAAGACTAAAATGACGGTGAATTATATTTAAATGATACAGGCAAATATTACAGCAAACGAGACTCGTAACACAAACATCGTCTTGAGTGCTTTGTGAGGGTATAATACAGACACGAAAAGATGCTGGCATTCACAGACAAACGTGTTGTGAAGTTTGAAGTTCCCAGTGGAATTAAGAGAGTTATGCAAAACATACGCAAATAATCAGCGAGTGCAGTGATACATAATTCCGTAATTCAATAATCAACAAATGCAATACGATAACAGGAAAGATAATCAAATAGTCTGCTGTCTGCCCAAGGTATCACATGTTATGGTCTAATGTCTCCCTTCCCATCTACAACTTCAAACTCCGTACTGCCAAACCCGTCCTCGTCATCTCCATCACCATGATCAGGATCCTGCACCCGGTGCAACGGCGCGAGCTCCTCATCTCCAACAGGGTGATACGACGCTGAGCCCGGATCCTTATACTGAAATAGCTGGCCGAGCCAACTTTTGCCCGACGAACGCGACGTCGGCGTCGATGTGCCCTTCGGTGTCGGCCCATAGTACGTTCCATTCTCCAGATGTGATGAGTTTTGAGAGTGGCTCTGCAACAGACCTGCGTTGTCAGATTCTGAGGCTGTTGTCAGTTCCACAGCTCCTTGGTCAAGTTCTACAAATGTCATTGGGATGCATTATGGTAACATGATGTATGTTTTGGGCTTACCTTCTCCAAAGACGGCATCCATCTCTTCAAGAGGCACACCTTTCGTCTCAGGATAAACTACCCAGGAACATCGGACGAATGCAAAAAGAACGGAGCGGGACATGCTTACAGAAATACACTGACAATGACTAGACTGAGCATTCGAAATAACCACAGGACATCAAGAGATGCTCACCAAGAGCAAAACTGCATGCACAGAAGAGTGCATGCATGAAGTATAATCTCCAGTGGATAACATCCTGCAGCCACGGCGTGCCTGCACCCACGAGATAGTTGAACGCCCAGTTCGTGCACGTTGAGAGCGAGACACCTTTTGCGCGGAATGTGAGAGGCATGATCTGCACCACAGCGTTGGTCAATTGCTAGCCCGATGACAAATATTACATACTTCTGGGGGGTATAACCATGGTATTGGTCCCCAGCTTCAAATTATGAGGATCAGAAATGGGCAAAATCAAGATGAATGGATACCA
Organism: Tricholoma terreum; assembly: GCA_003316345.1. NCBI lineage: Eukaryota > Fungi > Basidiomycota > Agaricomycetes > Agaricales > Tricholomataceae > Tricholoma > Tricholoma terreum. The sequence goes on from QFEU01021757.1 coordinate 8,308, forward strand.
TACCTGAATCCGAACGCTGCATTGTATATAATGACTGAGATGACAACCGCATTCGGTGTCCAGGGTACGTCGAGGAATATCCAGAATCCGGTGACAGACAATGCCACAGCCATCTAGTGACACAAGCGGCCGAAATACCAAAACTCCAGTAATGGATAGGTGAAGATGGTGACAATACACACCACACTCGCGCCAGACAGTAAAATGGGTCTCCTTCCCCAACGGTCAACTAGATACCACCTACAAGATTGAAGACATTAGCGTATGGAGAAAGGGGGGAGAGTAGAGAATTACGGTGGCAATGTGCTTAGAACATAGATAATAGCGTTTATGCCTGTCATGAGGATAGCTTGACGGCCTATCCAGCCGGCCTCTGAGAAATGATAAGGATTCCATGATCACGAGCAAAAGCACTGGTGCGTACGTTCGAACACTCGCGCTGGTGAAGGTATGAACGTGAGAATTTGTGAGAGGCGCAAAGGGAGCTGTACACGTACGTGCATAATATGATATCACTGCCGAAGAGAAAGATTCAGTTCGGGAATTGTGCACCTGAGGTGTGACGATTTACATACCGTTTATACCATTCTGTTTTCACATTTGGCATAAAGTTTCCGCCGGAAACCTGCAAAAGGACGAGTACTCACAAGTTGGGCAAAAGCTTGCGACGACATCGCCAACAATACTCGTCGCTTATATTTTCTCCACATCGTTGCATACGACCTAGCTTCTCCTGAATTGCGCTAAGGGCCATCCCGGTTGAGTTCATGATACTATAGCGGAAGGTGATACTGACCTCCATAAGCACTTTAGCCTTGATCTCGCGGAATTCAGCCGTCGCGATCGGGTTGTCTAAGTCTCCACCATGCAAATCTGCAATGACGCGCATACCCTCGTCGTCCTGGTTCGTGTCGACGAGCCATCTGAGAAAAAAACATCCGTATGTTCATGATCCAACGCAACACGTAAAATGTGGCAGGCACTCACCGGGGACTTTCAGGCATCAACAATGACCCCGCCGCGAGGATGGCGCCGATGACACACTGAACAAACAAGGGTATCCGCCACGCGAGGTCTGAGTCAATAAAAGAACAGAAGTAGTCCGTCCACTATGTAGAATATTCATCTGCGGAACGACCTTGGGGACAAGCAAATACGAACCACAGAAAATGCATATCCAAAAACGTTGCCCGTGAACTCTGCACAGGCAAGTGCTCCTCTCTAAAGCTAAGGCTCAGGCGAAAGGAGAAAGGAGACAAAGAAACACGCGTACATGGTTGGGTGGTGATATTTCACTCTGGTAGATTGGGACAATGGTCCTGTCATGTGCACTGTTGTGTGTCGTTGTAAGAAATTAGAATTGGGTAACTCACGAAAGGAGGCCGACACCAAAACCGCTGACTATACGCCCTAATATCATCACCCAGTATCCAGTTGTGAACGTCTGCACAGTGCCGCCGAGAGTGAACACCACACCCCCAATAAAAAGAGTTCCTCTCCTTCCGATTATGTCCCCCACTCGGCCTGCGGCTATTGATGTTACTGGCAGAATACATATTAGGGTGGCATCAACTAAGATATCTCCCAAACCTACTAAAAGCGCCAATTTCAAGGACAGCTACCATCGTTCCTATTTGTAGGGGACCGGGCGTGTTGAAGTACTTGATGAAATGAGGTCCCGTAATGATACCAGACATGACTCTATATGAACATCAGCAGCATTTCGTCGCGAATGCGCTGGCGTACCCTTGGTCATATCCGAACTGGAATTGAAGTCATGTTATCACACTGGAATGTATGTGTCAAAACGCGGTAACGCACTAGAAACACGCCGAGACTGGCAAACACAGATATTGAATATAGTAGAGCTTGCCCAACAAGCCTCCGGCGAGGCTTGGGGTAGACCATCGAGGTAGTTGAGGTGTATAGGCCAATTACAAGTCACCACAACGAGATTTCGATCATTACGTAACCAATATGGCACAATGGCACAATAAACACCAAGTCTCACCACCAGGATCTCTATTGAAGAACAGCGCTTCGGCACAAGAATCAAGGTCCAATTCCTTTACCACAAAAATTGGTACCCAGTCTTCAGAATCAAAGGTCACCACAAAAGTCGATTTAATTCAGCCACTTCCACTTCGAGGTGGATGTGCCTCACGTAGCAACGTGCATCTTCTTCATGAGTCTCCGGCTGGCTTCTTCAAGTCAACCTTCCCATTTTATAACGTAAACGTCTCCTACGTCTTCTGGCTCCATCCTGGCATTTGGCTTGGAAAATGGCTACTGACTTCCTATGATTGTAGATCAAGCGTCCCGTCTTACGATCTTGATCATTCCAATTTCTAACTACCATGGGTATCTATGCCGCGCCCTGCGAACCATTGCGTGTCTGCGCTAACCGACCTAGTAGCTCATGAACATGTTGAATTGCATCGTACTGGAGGGGGGTTGTCACACATTAGGTCGGATCTCTCATTCATTTATATACACAAAGAACATGACTTGTGCCCTCTGTAGGTTCCTAGTTCTACTGCTTGCCCGGGGTTCGAGGCATATGTGATGATCTGAGTGGTCGCGCATATGATGTTCGTCGCGGTCCCTGGACATCTGCAATCTTTTCTTTTTCTCATGGCTATGATTTTGAGTTATCTGGCGCTCGGGCACTGCCTCAAGCACCTGATTTTGCAGATGCTACGAATTATTGCTAGTTTGAGTGCCGTGCTTGCCTGATCGGCGAACTTTTGGGAAAGGCAATGTCGTACATTATGGATCAAGGAGGGGAGTATATCTTCTGCTAAGTAAGCTTATACGCTGTCCGTGACTAACAACACGTAGTTTGCTATGTGAACAGATAACTACAATGGCAACCTGGATGACTCTAGCACGCATTTGTCAGCCGCTGTGCGGTTGAATTGCTGACGATTGTTCTAACACTGACGCATTAGGTGTTGATTGTAGTATGTTGCATTAAGGAGTGTATAATCGATAGACGACCAGTCTCGCTTTCTATGGTAATATCTGGAAGGTGGCTTCCGGATAGCTTCAAGGAATGCGATGATAAATCTAGGTCAAAAGTCCCATAGGGTACCCTTGCAGAAAACAGAGTCAAGAAGCGCCGATTCGAAGTGGGGTGGCAATGACGCACAAAAGCCGGGATCCCTGCTTCCTTGCAGCCTTCCATCATCTCCTGATTTCCTTGAAAATTCGAGGTAATGAAAACAACTTCAGCGCCCCACGTTTGATAAGTTTCTTTGATAAGCTTCATGGCGTCAGGACGTCCCCCTTTCAAAAAATGTCAGCATCACAGGGGACACAGAACATGAATTGTCCCCAACCTCTCTGCTTCGAGTCCCAGAGGGTCACACGTTCGGGATTGAGATTTTTGTGTACAAGCCTTGATATTGTTGGACCAAATGTCCGTTCCTGATCAGAGCCAATCCAGATCAGGTACCTGTAAGGCAGTGGGTTCAAGCTGTTAGAATCTCGCCTGAGCTAGATAAGAACAGACCATTCTGGGCTCTGAAACCAAATAGCGTGACTCAGTGATGTCAAAAGGACGGGCGACAAGTACCTGTAGACATGTGGAGAGTGCGGCACCGAGTCCTGTTCCTGTGCATATCCGGATACCTCGCTTGTAGAGTGTCGATGTATTGGACACACCCGCAAACTGAGGGGCATAAACTATGGTAGCATGAATGAGTTGGAAATCAACATACCTTCAGCTCTCTCGTCCAGATTCGTTCTGGTGGATCATCCACCAGGCATTGAGTGAAATCGCCTTGCACACCGCAAATGAGATAGTGATCCTTCGCATGGGGCCCTTCCCTGAATGAAGATCGACCCATTCAGGAAATTCAAACTTTGAGCCCATCCGACGACAACGCACGAGATGATGCCGAATGCGTGATATTCCATGACAGCACTTCGACTGATTCTCGCCGAGAGACCTTGCTGCATCCCTCGTTCGAAACGCAAAATTGCGACCTTCGATGACGGCTGCAAGATATTGTTTGTACATGCACTGAAGTTTGGTCTAGTCAGATGGAACGCACAATTTCAACCTCGACCTCGACCTGCCGTACTGTAAGCCATGGAGTTACGACACTATCATATTATCCTCTGATTAGAATTTCCGATTGGAAACGGTGTGCATCGTGGGTTGATTCCGGGCTTACAAAATGGTCATTCCTAGCAAAAACCAGTAATCCTGTTGCCAGAAGGTACGGCGATCGGCATTCCATGATCGAGTGGTGATATCATAACTGTCTCCAAGCATGACAAATATCCAGGCTTTGAGAGCATCACAATTAATCCGATGGAAGTATGGTTGGGATCCTTACATGAAAGCAGTCCAATCCTAGAAAAGTTCGGATCAGCCTAGAAAAAATTTGGCTCATCTTGAACCCACCAGCCCATGAAGCGGTGATAATGTTCAAATACACTTATTGGTCACGAGATGTCACCGTGTTGCATTCCGACATTGTTATAAGTCATTTACTCACTTGTGATGAGTATTCCGCACCCACGGAAGCGCTGACACGATGGAGACACACACAGCGACAGATGTTACAACGCCCGTGGCCAGTACAGAGACATGGTTGTTCTTGGAATCCATGAAGATGATGGCCATGCGATGTATCAACCACATGAACGCCGATATTGCGCATCCAGAATGGATACCTCCAAGATGCTGAAGAGCCGAGGTGCAAGCTAGCCGGAAGCCTAGAGGAGTCCACTGGGGATCATACTATAAGCACGTAATCACACCTCGGATCGGTAAACAGATACCTTTGCGAATAGAGTGTTAACAATGAGATACAACAATCGACCAAAGAGTTCGTTCCGCATGAGAACAGCCATCATCATGTTCCCCAGCACGTAAGTACCCGAATGATATCGAGGGTGCCGCCACATTCCAACCGCATCCAGGACCAGGCCAAGTAAATTTATGATAAGGACGACGGTGCAGAATTTGCTGGTCAGAATGGTGATCAGAGAAAGAGGATTATCTCATCCAATTTCGACCCACCGATAAGTATTGAACCACAGCTGAAAGCGTATCGAATGGGTGGCCTTCCGTCGCCAAGGTTGCCGTGTCGGAGGTGGTGGCACGCTGGGAAGTCGTGCATCGGCTAGCAGCCTCATATGCGTCCCAAATATATCAGCGAGGGACGGAGGCAGGGTCCCGAATCTCAATGACTCAATCATGATCTGCCCGCGCTACACGGCCGCGAAGGGACCACTTCGACGCCGGCGGAGAGTTGAGGAACACGCAACTTGTTTATGGGATACGCATTGCAGATACACAACGAGTTATAGTAGTTCGGGAGTCTTCGGAGAGAAATAGAAGTAGAAGTTGGGAGGAAGTTCTAGGGCAACGACTTGGAGCACAGGGTGATCGACGATCACAGCCTGCAACTTGAGCACTTGAGCACCATGGATTAGCACGCTGGGAGATCCCGGAGACCCTCGCAAGCCAGCCCACTGGCACTCCCAAGCTCTAGACAGACAACATTTAAGTAACTACTACATTCATTGCTGTGGACAAGTTTTCCGACCAGACACCCCCGATTCCTTCGAAGAATCGAACCCTTGAAGAAGGGTTACCCTTCGTAAGTTTTTGTTTCTTCCATATCCAGGGGAATTGCTTACATAAACTCTCAAAGGGGCATGATCATGCTGCGAGAACCAACAGAAGAGAGCTCAGAAGAGTAGCCAAACATGCACGATGTCAGCAGACATCTTTCTAGGGGTTGAGCACTGGTTGAGCAGTAGAAACTGATACTAGTGATAGATAGACAACAATAGGACACCGGGACATTCACGTGATAAGGCAAAATCTTATTTAAAGTTATACGGGGAGATTCGAGGGTTCCTGAGCTACATACAATTCTTCACATTGTGTACGAGTCAGGCCATCAGCAAGTGTTGCGCACAATTCTGACCTGTTGACCGACCCCCGAGTCGGCACTGCGCATCGAGTTTCTGGTCCTTTCCACAACCACGCGTGCTTGGTCCATCTCAACTTTTGATTGCTCTGTCCGCAGCCACCCAGCATCCTTTAGAAGTACTACCAACCCGATCCATCGGACTGAGATGGGCCGAACGTGTATTCCTTACTAGGTCATCTCCAGTACTCCGTCATCCTTGCTTTTCTCACCGTTCCAGGCTGTATTTGTCGTATCTTAGCACTCCATTTGCACTACGCGTCTTACATCCCGTTACTAATCCCCATCCCAGTACCCGGCAGTCGTCCTTTCAATCAAAAGTATCCAAGCATGTATTCATAAGTCGATTTCACTCGTACACGAGGCGTGGTGCTGCCAACTCCCTTTGCATCCGTCTTCCCACTTATTGTTTCTTTTCTGGCACTCGGGGAAGACAACCATCCTCTCTACTGGTCCCTTCAACATTATCCCTGGCCTTCGCTTGTTCAGCCCGTCCTCGATTCCCTGAGCACCATACCTTCACTTTCGGAATTAGATACACACCCCAGTTCGAGATCGATCTCGGGCTGTCGAGGCTCGTGGTGTGAATCTTTGCTATTCGTAAGTTACCTTCACGATGATGTTCTCCCTGGCATGAATTCTTTCTAGCTGCAGCGCCGTGACATCATTGCTCCTTACATCATAACTTAACTGTAGTTTTTATGACTGAACACCGCCCCTCCAATGTTCCATGGCGTTGATTTATGGACTCCCAGGCTTAAGTCGATACGCTTTGGGACGATATGTATTAATGCCCAATCTATGTTACAGTTCCGGTGTAAATACTGTCTATTTGTATAAATATATCTACTGAATCCATGGTGTCTATAATGTGCGTCCCTTTTTGATATATATAATGTCTACAGGGTGGATACTACCAGAGATAATTCCGTTGGTTCATCAAGATACGCCAGTGCCCCAAGAAGGAAAATAATTACTATGATATGCCAGCAGGGCGTATATTAAAAGTCCCATAATGTTCCCTTCGTAGATCAAGATCAGGACAGAGCCATTCAAATCGGTAATGAAAAAACGCACAAAGGCTGGAATTCCTGCCTCCTTGCAGCCTTCCATCATCTCCTGGTTTCCTTGAAAGTTCGAGGTGATGAAAACAACTTCTGCGCCCCACGATTGATAAATTTCCTTGATGAGTTTCATACTATCAGGACGGCCCCCTTTTAAAAGGTATGTCAGCTTTCACGGGCTATATAAGAAGAGTGCGTTCCTACGCACCTCTTTGCTTCGAGTCCCATAATGTCACACGTTCGGGACCAAGATTGTTGTGTATAAGGCCCGAGATCGTAGGTCCGAATGTCTTTTCTTGATCAGAACCAATCCAGATCAGGTACCTGTGGGACCATGTCAGCACTCCGATCATCGCCGAGTCATCGCTCAAGCTGGATAAGAACCTACCAGTTTGGGCTCTGCAATTAAAACAATTGGGTTTAGTGACGTGAAGCAGACTTAGAAAAGAAAAACAACTACCTGCAGACACGTCGAAAGTGCGGCGCCAAGTCCTGTTCCTGTGCATATCCGTATGCCTCGCTTGTAGAGCGTTGATGTATTGGACACGCCTGCAAACTTAACAACGCATTGTCAGTTACGACAAAATGAGGTGCTCATCGACATACTTTTAGCTCTCTCGTCCAAATTCGTTTTGGTGGATCATCCACCAAACTTCGAGTGAAATCGCCTTGTACACCGCAGATCAGATAATGATGCTTCGCATGGGTCCCTTCCCTGAAACAAGTAGACCGATTCAGTAAACTTCCACGAGCCCGTCCGACGACAGCGTACGAGATGATGCCAAACGCATGATATTCCATGACAGCACTTCGACTGATTCGCGCCAGGAGACCTTGCTGCATCCCTCGTTCGAAACGCAAGATTGCGACCTTCGGCGACGGCTGCAACAAATTCTATTAGTATGAGCCGAAAATCAGCATGGTCAGATGGAACACACAATTTCAACTTCGACCTCGACCTCTCTTATGGTGAACCATGGAATTATGACACTATCACATTGTTAGAATGTCCAATTGTAAATGATGCAACGGAACGCTCTGCTCACAAAACGGTCATCCCAGACACAAACCAGAAATCTTGCTGCCGGAAGATGCGGCCATCAGGATTCCATGAGCGAGTGTTGACATCATAACTATCCCCAAGTACGACGAATACCCAGGCTTTAAGAGAATATCAGACCTAATTCAATTGAGATGGTGGTAAGCATTCTTACTCGAAAGGAGGGCAAACCTAGGGGAAATGGTAATCAATTGGACTGAATATTCATTGGATCGTTGGAAACGCACCATCCCACGAAGCGGTGAAGACGCTCGAATACACTAACATACTTGATCAGAACGTGTCGGGTTCCGACCTCGTGATGATCTACTCACTTGTGATAAGAGTTCCGTACCCACGGAAGCGCTGACACGATGGAAATGCACACGGCGACAGATGTTACAACGCCCATGGCCAACACAGCAACATGGTTGTTCTTGGAGTTCGTAAAGATGATCACCATGCGATAAATCAACCACATGAATGCCGATATTGCGCATCCAGAGTGGATACCTCCAAGATGCTGAAGAGCCGAGGTGCAAGCTAGGCGGAAGCCTAGAGGAGACCACTGGTGGTGATATCGATGATATCAGCACGATGCATGGCATATCTCAGATTGACAAATAAATACCTTGGCGAACAGAGTGTTGACGATGAGGTATAGCAGGCGACCAAATAGCTCGTTCCGCATGAGAATGGCCATCAACAGGTTCCCAAGAACACAAGCACCCGAATAACGTCGAGCGTATGGCCACTTCCCAATCGCAGCCAGAACCAGACCTGTTACATTGATGGACAAGACGAGAGTAAAAAATTTACTGCCAGGGAGCGACGGTAAGCGAGAGAGGGCTATCTCACGTATCAATATTAACATACCGGTAGGTGTTGAACCATAGCTGGAAACTTATCCAACGGGATACCTTCCGCCGCCCAGGTTGCCGCACTGAGGGTATCGGGGCCGTCAAGGCACTAGAGGTTTTGACGTCGGATAGCACCTTCATT
>QFEU01021763.1:0-34461 GCA_003316345.1 Tricholoma terreum
GTATCGGCTAGCTGAGTGGCACGCCCTCGCCAAGCTTCGCATGCACACTGAATACACCCTCAGCGAACTTGAAAAGGCAACGACAACCATTGGTAATGAATTGCAATCATTCCGCGACTGGACCCAAACAGCATTCACCTGCAAAGAATTGCCTCATGAAACAGCTCGTCATGGCAGGGCGCGAGTGTGGAAGGAAAAAAAGGCTGCTAAAAGTGGAACTGGTAAAGCAGCACCAAAGCCGGCCAAAACCAATGTTCAGTCCAATGTCAAAACACTCAATCTCGCCACTTACAAATTTCATGCGTTGGGAGACTACGTGCAAACCATTCGTCTTTTCGGGACGACGGACTCTTACTCAACTCAGATCGTGAGATCTTTTTCTAATTACACCAGTATGCTAAATAGACACCACCATATTTCTAGGGAGAAGTAGCCCATCGCTTCGTTAAGCGCTTGTATAATCGGACCAACAAGAACAATGCTATGAAGCAAATCGCAAGGAATGAGCGCCGCAGCGCCCGACTCCAACGTGCCTGCGAAGCCGCTACCTCACCCCACGTGAGGCACGCTCACCACGTCCCATTTGCTGCAAGCGACCCCCTTCCCCACAGTGCCATTGACCAACATCACCATATGAGCGAGTCCAAAAACTTCTCCTTCCACCTTATGAGCTTTGTAAGCGAATCACCAGGCGATCCCACCAAGATTGTGAGCCCTCCATCGGTGTAAATCATCACAGTTCACTTTTCTTTTCCGTAGAACTTTATTCCGAAACTGAAAAGCCATTTGCTGGGTTGGCTTTTGAATCGGCTGTTCGATGATGACGAACAGCTAGCATTCTCACCGCAGCAGAGAAATTCAGTGCGCATCATTGATGATCGCATCTATTCTTCGAAAGTCCTACGGGTCAACTATACAACCTATGATGTTCGCTGCGACCAGGACTCAATGAACCCGCAAACCCACTGCGATGTAATGGTCCTCTCCCCAGAAACCGGTGCGGATGCGCATCCATACTGGTACGCCCGTATCCTTGGCGTTTTTCATGCAAAAGTGCTTCACACCAGCCCCGCTGCCAAAAATTGCTCAGTGCAGCATATGTAATTCTTATGGGTCCGCTGGTTTGGCATAGAACCTGACTATACCTCAGGAGCCGACGTAGCGTGCCTACCTAAGGTTGGGTTTGTACCTGACACAGATGAAAATGTGTTTGGCTTCCTGGATCCAACTTTGGTTTTGCGTGGTTGCCACTTGGTCCCTGCTTTTGCGGCAGGCCGGACGCAGTCCCTTTTGTGCACCACTTCGCTAACTGCTGCTCGCCCACCTAACGAGATTGATGACTGGGTGAACTTTTATGTTATCATGTAAGTACTCTCAAGCCCTCATCACCTCTAGTACGAGCTGCTCACAATCACTTCGGCAGCTGGGTCGATAGAGACATGTTTATGAGATATTTTGGGGGAGGCATCGGTCACTTATCTCAGTTGCCTGGGGTGATGAATAGGGATGCAATGGATGTCGACCCTCCCTCCAGCGAAGCCAACCTATCAGCAACAGCTAACCTAACTCCCAACGAATCTGGTCACCTTGCCTACCAGCTGGAGCTGATGGTGCAGCAAGCCATCTCCAGCGACCCTGACAAGGGAAGCGAAGGATTAGATGTGGCTGCATCGGATCAGGATGATGATGATGAAGGGGTTGACGCATCCGATGACTCGGATGCAGATGATGATGATAGTGACTGCAGCGCCTCTGAGTCGGAATCGGATGATGACTTGGGCCCAGAAGACGGAGAAGGCATTGGCGACGGCAACAGTGATGACGGATACGCCTCTCCATAACTAGCCCTCTTGGGCTCGGGCTAGCCTTCTACGCTTTGCATTTACCCTGTTGTTTTCCAACACATGCTCTAATCATAAATTTCATACTCTGATGTTGATATTCGTTACGATCAGTCTTAAGACTGTGGGAACGTGATTCAAACATCAACTTGAATGTATGCATCAAGATGATCGATGGCACCCACTCGCGTAAAGTGATTCTGCGATGTGTCTTGAGAAGGAAGCAGAAGGTCGACAGACGGCACCGGTGTGTCGGCACAGACGACCCCTACGATGACACCAAGACGAAGACAACGGAGGCGAAGACGAAGTCGGAGAGGATAAAGACGACGACGTGTGTTGTCGCCGTCAAGTATGTTTTTCTTCTTTTCTTAGTTTTAAAAACTAAATCTTTCAACTTCTTATTTAGTATGTTTGACGTGATGTGTTCATTGGGGAACCACTCCACCCAGTAAACGAAGATGGATTGTAGCCTAAATTTCTGCACGTTCACTGGCTCCCGGGCCTGTCCCTCGAACCGGCATAACGAAGTCCTTCTGCGTAAGCATTACCTCTTTGTCCAATCCCCTAGCCCTCACACGGACGTTACAACAGGCCAATCTCTACCATATACTTGGCTACAGTTTTCACTATCCTTTACACTGTCACCTTCTTGCACACTTTATCTGCATCAAAAATACTACTACTCCTCAAAAGTTGAATTCCGGACATCCACTGCCCTCCCGGAGGCTTAAGCCGTGCAGATGAAGGACGTAGTCAGTGCCTTGATAGGCCGTCAATGCAGTTCGCGAAGTGAGTGCCGCAAGAGATCAGAATGAATTGGTGAGTCGATTTCTGTTGATGCCCTTTTTTTTGCTCCCAAACTAGGCAGGATTTTGGTATCAGTTTGGATTTGATGTCCTCATTCGGGCAACCGTTGACCCTGCAGCATTATTTGAGAGGTTCCTGGAGCCAGAGTATTGGGTAATGTGCAGGCTGGGAGTCGGTTGGAGGATGAGCACATGCGCTACTGGCGCATATACAGGCCGGTTTGCAGTTCAACTTGCCTGGGAGCGTGAGTTCTGCATTTCTTTTGCCGCTGGGACCGACACGACGATGGAGAGGTTAACTAGGTATCCAAGTCACCGACGGTGTGAACGCGGTCAACCGGTACCACCGCTGTCCCCGTCAGCAAGCGTGTTGGGCATGCTTGGCGTTTCGAGGTCACTGCCGCAGCAACCCCTCTCGCTCGCAAACGCGAGGCAGGGGTGGTTCAATGCTCATTACCTCCACGTCACTACTACCACTCCTTCTCACTCGCAGACCTGCGACATGTGTTGTTGCCGCTAAGTATCTGTTCTTTTGTCTTTTTTCTATCAACTAATTATTTTTCTTTCCTATTCCATATCTAGGTATGTCTTCCTGTTACATCAACCTGCTTCAGGGGTAGATACGGGGTGGGGAGGGTGCAGGAGAGGGCGATGAGGGAGGATGCGGGGAACGAGTGAATGGCAGGGGCCCAAGCGACATCATTCGGGCCCCGGTACTTTTTTTTCAGACTCGCTAGCAGGACGACTGCGGGGAACAAACCTGGCCCGACGGCGACGAACGGAGGGCAACTCAGAGTACTCGGAGTCGATGATGCAAAGAAAAGTGACTGGAGCTATTCAACTTTCATTTTTGTTGCGCTATCAATTCTTTCGACAATTTCCTGTATGAATCCACCTCTTCTTCTGGCAGAATGAGTATTGTGGACGATACATCTTCCGTGTACACTGCCAATACTCAAGATAACTCATCCTCTGTTGACCTTTTGAGTCTTTCTATCTCAGATTTCAATCCAACGAGAAATGGCCATTGGCCATATTGACGATGCGGCTCAAACTTTAAAGCTTGACACGAAAGCTCCCAACCTTGGCCCATCCAAGTCATCTCCAACGTCGCATTCTCAGACGAAGGGTGAGGTCAGGCGGTGTTTAGAATAATGGTAGCACGATGGCAGCTAATTTACCGCCTACCTCACTGCAAAAATTGAACCTCGCGCGGCTAGCGCATGCATTTTCCTGGATCATACTGCAGGCATGCACAATGCCTGGCTGCTGTGCTTCAATGCAAGGATTTGGCTGTAAATGGTAGCGGGGTATTAGGGCCCGAGACGCTGGGACAAAACAGGCTTCGCACTGCAAAGATGCTACAAAGATAAGTCACGCAGATTCTTGGTGCAGGGCGGGACAAACATCGAGGAATTATTATGATTAAGCCTAGTGGCAGCGCAAAGATTTGGATGTAACTACAGGTAAATGATGCTGGGTAGCAGGTACAAGGAATATTGAGATGAAAGCGACTACCTGCGACAATGATCTACAAAGACAAAATCAAATAGATGTGCATCAAGCATCTATTTGTGCTATGGCACGGCACTCAAATTGTGGGACAAACATCCTGGAATTGTTGGATACAGCTATAATCAAGTACAGCATCAACCCCAAGATTTGGGCATAAATGACAGCTGGATGGCTAAGACAAGTAATACCTGGACTAAAAGGCTGCGCACTACGAAGCTATTGCAAATTTGGAATAATCTGATCACTTGATGGAGTGTGCTGAGATGTCGCAGAAGGAATACGGATGTAAGACATGATGCTACCTAAAGGGAGGGGAAGGTTGGATATCGGTATCAACATTACAATGACATTAGAAAAGCGTGTCAGGTGATTGCCAAACTACCAGAGGTGGAACGCTATCACGAGCTCTCACAGATTCACTGATGGGGCGATGCACTCCCAGATGAACGGTATTAATCTGGCTCCCAGACGTCACCTTCGTATGTTGTTGAACCTCCTCACTGGAATCCCCGAATAAAGGCTCATCAAGGACTGTTTGTGACCCCCGGTAGTCCTCCTTCTTTCTCTTGACTGCTGGGTATCCCAATTTGTGGACAACACGCTGATTACTGTCGGTCTGCCAGTTGCCATCTACGGCCTTCTCGAACTGAGCATGTATCCATGCTGAACATTCTAGTCTTTGCTTGTGTTCGTGGTGTTCCCATGTGTGAATTCAGAATGATGGGTGCTTGTGCTAATGCCTCTATGGAAGGATTTTCATGATCTTCTCAAGTTTATTTTTTGGCAGCACTGTGTGTGCCAAATTAAATAAACACCATAATTGGAGAGATTGTTGCATATAAGGCTCCAACCGTTTAGTTTACATTTACTCGACGAAGGTCAAGTATACATAAATGGTAGCCTAAACGGTATAACCATCTATATACCATTTAATAAACAGTATGTACACAGTTTAAAATATTAGTATTTAATGAAGGTGTTCAGGATTTTTATTGAGCTAACTAACCTCCCTCATGTGGAGCAAGGGGCCATAAAAGTAATTAATGATTGAAACAAAAAAACTTGTGTTTTTTGCAGGGATGCTGCCCCATGAGCAGCTGCTCATGGTGGTGGTTGGGTGAGCTGCTGCTTCTGTGTCTCTTGTCCCCACTGTTCCTGCCATCATGAGTTGTGGTGGGCGGAGATGGGAATAGGGGGTGTACCTGGCAGTCTTTGTGTCTCCCAACACCCCTCTGTGGTCTCCTATGCCCAAACAAGAGCCTCCATCAGGAAAATCCAGAAATTTCTTAGTGCACTCAATACTCCTGGTTAATCTTTTGCAATAAATTCTTCAACTTACATACCCAATCACTTGCAAAATAACCTCTAATTCAGAGGACATCTTTTGCAAAGTATTACTGTAATTAGATAGCACAAACTTATTTTGCAAACATTTTCTCTGATAGAAATAATAAAAGTTTACAATTACCAAGAATTGAACTCTCAACCTCATAGAATCACACATGTAAGATCAGAGCAATCAGACAATTACACCACAGGACCTTACAATATAACCATCCACATGTATTGATGTCATAACCTAGTCATCTTATACAATCTATAGTTCCTCCTCAGCATCAACTTTTGGTTGACTGTTGGCCATGGGATTTCAGTAGACAATACAAGTTAAATTGGGCAAATATAAGTTATATGATACTCATGTTTATAGTCAATTATCTTGTTGATAACTTCTTGTACAGACATGAGAATATAAGATGAAAAATCAACATATGTAGAATAAAATATGAGATATCTTAAGGATGAGATGCTATAGGCCTCTGGTCTCATTTGAACATTTAAATGACAGTAAAATATATTGTAAATGACCCCAAAAAATAACCCCAACATGCCCTCATGCCTGCGACTGCTCCTGAAAACAACTAAAACACCAAGTAAGAGAAAAAACAAAGAAAAGAAAAAAAGAGCACCCCTACATTGTTATACCAAAGATTGCACAGCTCTGAATGCCACCTGGCAATGTGTGGTATGAGAAATGAAAAATGTGAACCACCATCCGGCCATGGCCTGACCCAGTCAAGGCGTGGTTTGCAGATCTGATGGAATGCGTGAGGGCACTTAAGGAAGACTGCACGTCACCGAAAAAAAACATTGATGCATGTTCAAAACAAATAACCATCAATTATCTCACACCCCTCCTTTCACTGCTAAACGTAGTGGGCTCTGCCGCTGGCTCACTGGTGTGCTACTCGGTTATGGTGCTTAGAAGAGTCATTAAGCCACAATAAGCATGGCCAAGTCTCATTAAGAAAAATATAAATTTTCCTGATGAGTCTTTGGATGGGAATGAGGGGTGGTGTTGTGTTAAGTGCATTGTTGACTATTGTCAAGCTGAAAACACTGTAGCAGTGTAACCTAGGGAACAGAACATTTTTCTAGTTATAGTCAAAAAAAAAGAAAAAACTTACTACATATTTCAATAGTGGAAGCAAGGTAGAAATCATCTGATGACTCATGAGAATACAAGTTATGATCTAACAAAGGAGACTATTAGTAGTGAAAAGAACAAGAAAAGGAGAAGGAATGACATAGGAAACCTGTTAAAAGATTACTATGTAGAGTGAGTGTGGTAGAGAGTAATAATAATATTGATGGAATTCAATTATCAGTGATCATGATTGTCAATCATGTTCTCGTGGTCCCAACACTTCGCATTCTACTCTCTTGAGCATTCTCTACATATATTTAAATGGTAGTGTGTAGTGAGTAGTGTTCCAGGCCACTACTTCTACTTAAACTGTATTACTACCTATATACCATTTAACTACTGTATATGTGGCTCTGATGACAAGGGGGTATACAAAAACATAAATATATATGGTATAAACTGTATAAAACAGTTATATAGATAGAACAGTTGGAGCCTTAGTTGCATATTCAGAGATGAAGAAAATCATTATGAAGTGTATAAGAATTATCACTTTCTTTAGTAGCTCCCATTACTGTGATGGTCAGCTCAAGGATAAACCAGAAAAGGCAAAGTTCAATCATGGCCTGAAGAAAATAGAAAAACATGTTGGTATGCACTAATTCTAATGGCTCTCAGTGTAAAATCCCACAATGTTGTTGATGTTGATAGAGACTATGCAGCCATTGACAGTGGTGACATGGCAGGTGCTGATGGTGATAGAAGGCTGGTGGTCTGGGCACTGGAGTCAACACAGTGTTATCTTTATGCTTTTCATCAAATTGAGGTGTTCAGGTGGCTCCATCTGCAGAATGGCACATCAACATTTGGGGGCTGAGTTGGTCTGCACAGCTGTCTCGGAAGTTGTAGTAGGGGTTTGCATAGGAATACTGCAGGGTTTGGTGTTTACCTGCTTTGCTATCTACTGCTTGCATCTGTTCTTTATTCCTATGGCATAGGCCTCATCTACTATAGTCTTTCTTCTTCTTCTTCACTCCATTGCCTGTATGCCTCTCTGTAGCCTGCCTAAAAACCGCAAGCAAATGGCTTGTTCCATAGATCTTGCATGCTTGGTGGTGACTGTTTGTTATCCAGGTGATCCAAAATGTAGTTGAATATTTTTTTAAGCAACCAGCTTGCCTTGTGTGTGGTGTGTTCTTTGGATGTCATGAACAAGAGGTCGAAAGAGGCTGTTCCCATACCAAGGATGTCCATTTTTTGGGTTCTGTGAGCTGGATTCTGGTGCTGGTATGCCTGATGGGCTGGTAGAAGACTGCTAGGCTGGCAGACAGGTAGCCTGGTAGCCTAAGAGATGTAAGAGGATATTCCACAAAGCAGAGCTCGATGAAGACTTGATGTGTTGTGACATGGTGCACAAGAACACAAAACTCAAGCTCAAAATACAAAAAGACAACAAAGCAGAAGAGGTGAGTGTTGAATTACACTCTCATCAAAATGGAGATGTGCCAAGTGCCTCAAGCTCTCACTATGCTCAAGGTAATGTAGTAAGTGTGACTATGTACATGTGACTCTGCTACCGACTACCTAGTCACATGACTACCTGGAGTAGGTGACCACACCCCCACATAGGAGATGTGCTAAGAGGGGAGAATGTAAGAGGGCAATGCCTAGTAAGGCAGTGTGTAGTTGTTTGTAATGGGGGTTGCCAAATATATATAGCCAAGCTTGGCTATATGGGCAATCCAAGTCTTATTTACACCTCATATACAGAAATATACATCTAGTCATATTCTTTCATATGAGGTAATAAGCAATCTGCCTACCACCCCTTAAATTGATGATCTTGAGCCTATCAGCCTTGGCCTAAACATGAACCAGACTGATGCAATGCATCCAGACCAGGCACTCTTGACATTTGCAGGTATCTTCTTGTATTTCCAAAAGCACTCAACTTGTTTAGTCACCAATGGCATTATGAAGAGAATTGAGAAGCACTGGAAAGCTCTTGATCAGCCAATATTTGTGTTGGCACTCATGCCCAATCCATCTGAGGGTGTGTCATGCTTTGGGAACAAAGCAGCCATTACAGTAGTGCATTTACCCTGCATATGATCCTGTTGGAGGTGAAGTTGCTTATTCTCATTCATGTCTATGTACATTACTGATTGCCACCATACTTACATGGACTTACTGCTGCATCCATTCTCAAAACCCTCATTCTGAAGATCATCAGCAATGTCTGGTCAGTCTACCAAGAACTATATAGCACTCCATAGTGCCATAGTGCCATAGCATGGTTCTTTAAGTTTGGAGAATTCCATAGTATCACCCTCATGCTATGTAGTACTCTGTAGTAACAATTTCACGCTACATAGCACTCCATAGCACTCCATAGCATATTAGCTGAGCCTATCTAACCATTTTGAGACTTGCCCCAAATGTTTCTTGCTCAATTAGATCTCAGTTACAATCCAAAATAATAAGGAACAAAAATGTCATTACAGTAACTACAGACACTAGTTACATAAAGTCCAATACGAAATAGTATGGCCATGTCGGCCACACCTATGATCCACCCTGTGAGCCTCTGCTTGCAGGGCTGGGGTGCATGCTGTGTTGTTTGTTGTCATTACTCTGGCATGCCCTCTTCCGTGGTTTTGTTGTGGTGCCCCATCCCCACCCCCATTTCGTCATCATCATCTGTTCTCACACTGTCGTCCACCCTGCGAGCAGTTGCTCACAGCGGTGAGGGCAGGTGCTGGGTCATCTGTTGTTGGCAGCAAAGGGGGTACCAGTCATTGTCATCAGTAGTACCTAAAAAGTTGTATAAGTAACAAACCAATGAAAAGAAAAAACAAAAAAAAAAACTTATCTCAGCTCAAGAGACATCAATGACGTTGATGTCTCTTGGGCCCATTTTTCATTTTCTTTGCTGTTGTTCCTGCCCCTGTTGCTCCTCATTTCCACCTCATGAGCAGATGCTCATGACAGCAGTCATCCCTTCCATCCCCATCTCCCGTTCGTCATTTGTCATTCCCTGTCCTGTCCTTGTCCTGCTGTCTCTCGTTGTTGGCTGCTAGCACCTGTAATCCACCCCACAAGCAGTGGCTTGCAGGGCTGGGGGTGGGTGCTGCATTATTTGTCATCATTATTCTGTCATCCACTGGCAGGTGTTCCCTGTTTCAAGGTGCATGGGGTGGTTAGTGACAAGTTAGCGGAGTTGGGGGTCTTGTGCAAGCTTACCTCACAGGCACCCTGCTACCCACACTTTCTGGTAGCTCCATAGGGTATCTTAACCCTAAAGAACCCCCTCACATCCCATTTGCATGGGGAGGAGGGGGCAGGCATGTATCATGCATCATTGTAGGTAGTAGATAACCTCAAAAAAAAAAAAAAAGTTAGTACTTGAAAAAGAACAAAATGTGCATGATGTGGCACTTTTGCAGCCACACAGTTCACCATTTGCTGTTGATGGAGCGGCATAGGAACAGTGTTGGCAGAGCTGCATGGGAGCTGCATTGGTGGCCATTGATAGAGGTGGGAGGTGGTTGGGGATCGGAGGCAGAGGTGGTGGCAGTGAGAGGCAGAGGTGTCAACAGTGGTGGTGAGCTGTCATGTGGCAGGCATGGGTCCCAGGTCACCTTGTTGTGACCTATACCACATATCCGTGGTATGCTAAACCTGTGCAGATTGCTGCTGCTGCTGTTTCGGGGGATGGGGGTGGTTGGGGTTTGCATGGGGCAGTGGTGGTTGAAGGAACTGGTTATGGGGGTGGTGGAGTGGCAGGCATAGCAGTGAGAGGAGAGGAGGGAAGGATGCAGCAGCATGGAGGATGTATGATGGGGCATCGACGCCAGATGGCAGTGCAAAATGTGGAATTGTTGGATATTTGAAGCTCAAGGACATGTGAAATGCATGAGGGCAGGGTAACTCAACTTGTGTTGGATACACAAAACTTGAAAAAGTGGTCATGTTCTTAGATTGATGTAAGATAAATAGGGAAGAAAGTGTGTAGCACTAGGTAGTGCTACATAGTTTCCTCTAAACACTATGGCATTATGGGAAGGAGGTGTGTAGCACTAGGTAGTCCTACATAGTTTTCCCTACACCCTATGGCACTATGGGAACACTATGGGACACTACAAGTTCAGTGTGTTTACTATGGCTTACTATGGGAAAAATCAGAACTTGCTGATCATGAAGAGCAGACATGCAACACCACACAGGTGAGGAAGGAGAGGAAAGTTTCTGAAGCCTTCCTGATCTACCTTAGCTCAAAAGGTGCTTTTGATGATTGGGAGAAAAACAAGGTGGTCTTCCCACATGTGCACATCAGTGATTGATCTTGTATCCATGATGTGGGACTCAGTGATTCCAGAGAGATAATCCCCTTGCCATGTAAAATACAAAAAGTTTCGTGGACAATGTCTTCAAAATGTAAATAGCTGCAACTTTCCCCTGCAAAACTAGTCTGTGGTGTTGTGTATGAAGCTGCACCGACGACGCATGCCGAGTCACTCTCAGTAAAATGGGAAAGTCAGCTGAGGTCAGGTGGATGTCAGCACGCAGTCATGCGTTTACACAAAAAACGACATTTTAGTCAAGTTGAGGTGAAGTTCTACTGAGCACGATCGATCGATCAAGGAATTCCCAATAGTACGCGTGTCACCAGGGGCCCCAACGCAAAGTTCAACTTCAAATATTCTCTAAGTTTGAATTCCCACAACCTGCCAGTGCATACCACATCAATTTTCATTCTCTAAGTTCGGATTCCCACCACATGCCACATCGACTTCTTGCACAAAACATGCTTCAGAGCGGTCCCCATTGTCTCTCTCCAAGCTCCAAGTCTAGGTCACGACCATCTACTCAAGGTTGCAATTAACCACATGCGGATAGGACTCTCGTAGGCCAAGTGACGACAGACAGTACCGAAACCAAATTTACGGGCGGCCCTGCCTTCTGCAACTTGCTTCGCCACCTGCCGCTCAATCCATTGCTACCACTTCCAGGGTTGACGGCTGACCTTGATAGAGCACTTACCCCTCTTCAGAAGGTCTGCTACCAATGGGGTATAGGCCCTATGGCCATCGCTGCGAGGCAATGGAAAGCAGGGAGCATATGAACGAAGCGGCAGGGCATGCAAGCCAATCGCGATAGCCTCCTGTGGCCGTGCGAGTGGCGGAAAACCTCACATATGCACAACTCAGAGATGTTCCTTTTCCTTTAGTCCTCTCAATCCTCACCACTTCGTTGTATCTATTATCATTACATTATTTCAATATATGACCATTACTATGTACTTCGACTATTGCATGACTGACTATTCAGCTGAAGTCTTACATGACTTTTTCACACATGACTATGGGTTGACTCGTTCAGTCAGGTAATAGTCTCAAAAACGACATTTTAGTCAAGCTCCGGTCAAAAATAACATTAGCCCGACTTTACATGACTTTTCATTTTACTGAGAGTCACTGGTCTCAGCCACAATGTGTTTACATAAGCTGGACAAAGGCACTGCAGCGCCCATTGGTTATCCTCGGTCCAAGTTTATGATTGAAGCTTTGAGAACATGATCTCCCGGTTCGGAAAGTCATTCCTCGCTGTGACAGCAGCCCTGGTGCGTATGAAGTCCGACGTAACTCCTTGATCCTAATGTCCCTTAGTTGATCCTGACAATGCTGTCATTCATGCACTCTCCTTCACACACGCACTATTTCGAGCCATGGTCAGGCCAGCTGTTTGGTGATGGTGGGGTGGAAAAATCACTTCCTCGGCTGTCCGCTGACACGATACTACCGACATTTAACACTGTACATGGCAATGTGATTATGCCAAAACTGGGTAACGAAACTGTCAAGTGTGCATTTTACTTTCCTGATATCTCTGTTGCACAACCTCAACCCCGAGTACTTTAGAGCCGAATTGGGTCGTTCAGCATGGAAGCTGATGTACGACCGTGACTCTCGCTCTGCCTCCCCAACTCACTAACGTTAACTGTCATCTTGATGCAGGCATACGATGACATTACGGTATCCCGAGGTATGTCATTTTCTCATTGAGGGATCTAGTAATTGTTTATCAGAGTCATCTAGAAACCCACTCCTGACGAACGAAACGCGCTTAGCTCGTTTTTCTACCTCACCTCACGGTTATACCCATGCGGGGAATGCGCTGAAGAGTTTCAAATGCTTCTGAAAAAGTTTCCACCTCAGGCAAGTGCCATTCTATTGTCTCAACAATAATTGTCATTTTGGATCTTGTTAGACATCATCTCGACATGCAGCAGCACTCTGGTAAGAATCCCCCGCCCCCACATAACTATTCCATTACATTTCACCCCTTCAGGCTATGTGCAATTCATAATAAAGTGAATAAGCGATTGAATAAGCCTGAGTTCGACTGTACCACCCTTGATGGCGAGTACGACTGTGGGTGTGGGGACACACCCATCAAACCCTCGCATGATCCGATGGATCTGGAGCACGATCCAAGCAAGGACGATACCACAGGAGCGGGCATGATCAAGGGTGGAAGATGAACGCTGTGGCAAGGCTCCACTATTCTCATCCCCTTATGCTATGCTGACCACTCACTCGGTGCTTCTCCCAGATCTAGTTTTGTACATTCTTCGGGACCTTGGTATCTAATGGCACATATATCCCATGCTGGGCGCTATATCTCCTTTCCCAGATCCGGGTTAGTCGCTCGCCTGTCTGCCCAGAAGTCTCAAAAACATAGTGCGATACCCATCTACGGTAGCCCCTTCTCTGACATCGTTTCAAGAAATCGTCGCCCCGTGAAGCTGTTTATTGATTGATGTGGCAGATTATGAGCTTGGATCCTGCAGGAGACCTAAATTCCAATCTAGGGCCGAGTATGATCAGCACAAACCCACTTTTAAATATTGTCACCCTGTCAAAACTCTTGTCGGCACCACCGTCAAGTGCTGGCGATTCCATCTATAAAATTCCTATCTAAAACACGTCGAGCGCGGCTGAACCTCATGCCTGGCCAGCCGCAAGAGCGTTGCAAGTACGGCTATATAGTTTGCAATATAGGTCACGTTCATCGCAACCACGTGATACGCATTTCTACCGAATCCGACAACCATGATGATCACATTATTATCATAGCCAGGGCCTCGAAAATAAGAGGTGGTTACTTCTGGACAGTGGGGTTATATACAACCATTTCTACTCCCATTTCTTCTAGAATGGACTCTGTGTCCTCCCAAGGAACACCAAACTTGCCCGAGTTAAAGCGGCTATGCAGGAATGATATATGTGTCTGGCAGTAAGAAACAGTGGACCTACCACGCATGCAGCGGCTTGTTGCTGGCGTTTTGCTTGATCAGATCCTGTACAGCAGTTCTCGTTGCAGCGAGTATCTCGTCTGGTTTGTCCTTGCGCTTGCCATAAGCGCGAGAGGTAAACAGGCAAGCAATATCATGTGTATCGCCAGGAATCAACAGACATGTTCCCACAAGCGCCTGTCCATGCTCCTTACAGTGTGCTTTGTATGGCTCGAATTGCAATGGGTAGTTCTCTTTGAAGACAGTTGCTATTCCACGGTCCACCACCCCATGAGCCGACTGTGTTACAGGCATGTACGAGTATCGCGTTTGTTGGTGCAGCGAAGAGATCACCTGTGACAAAGGTGAGTTTGCTCATGGTGGTTACGGGAGCCTCAGGCTGGACCTTAGAAAGCTGTATGTCAACGAAAAGCGACAGATGTCAACTCACAACTAAACAGCTGGACAAAGTCGGGAAGAACTTGTGCAATGTGGCACAGATACTTATCAATGGATCAGCAATCAATCGTGACTGGAGCCAAAAAAAAAAGTCAGCTCGCTTCGTGGCATCCCATACATACAGGACATCGCTCTGCTACTAATTCTAATATACCCTTCGAGGCTGCCATTCACCTCAACAACACGACGGAAATCGAAAGGGACATCGACAGCTGGGTTAAACGATAACTGCAATTGGCAGTGCGGTTATTCATCATGTTATGCATCAGTCCCAAAGATCTGGCGCATCATGATAGATAATCTTAGAACAATGTTTTATACACATGTCAACAGCGGCGTCGTGGGATCTACAAGTATGATTATCGGTGATGAACCAGAATGAAACATGTTTAGGGTCGTTTTCTTTTGCCAAGAGTGTTCAGAGGTTTGTGAGCCAGGCAGAGAGATGTACTTTCGAGGGCGGTATGTTCGGGAGTGTCTAACTCTATGCCAAGATCTTCTGCAAGACTTGCCGCATCTTGTGGTGATAAATAATCCGTTGCAAGCTGCCAGAACCTGTTGCAAGCCGCATTTTAGTAAATAGGACCAAAGGTGTTTATTGAAAATCGGTGACGAAAGGGCCCAGAGCTATCGAGACAAGATATCATAGATGCGAACATACGTCATGAACACTTTTCTTCGTTTAATCCATTCGACACGCCACTTGGTCCAGTCCGCGTCCACTTGTGCAAGGTCTTCGGCAGAGATCAGCGGTGCGCCAGATTTAAGAGGCTCCAAGCGAGTTGAAATTGAGGCAATCTAGGATCAAAGCAGAACACGGTGGGCTGTCATGGTGGTATATATGCGCTCGTATAATCCTTACGGCGGCTTTGACATCTGCGACTTGTCTGTCCAGTTCGGCATCAGTCGGGTTGCTTTTCAGTTTGGCCAGCTCTGTTGGCAGATGAAGGATTGGTCAAGATCTCCGACATTTATTACCTGCATTCAATGTTCTGAGTTCTGCTGTAGCAACCTTATTCTCATCATCGATCGACTTGTAGTCTGCCTCCAGGGCTGCGACCTTGTCTGGTGGCATCGACTCGATATTAGCTTGGTTTGCAACGAAGAATGTGGTTTTTCCTTTGATAAAGGCTGTCAACTCGCGCATATATGAGGCTGAAAGAAACGCTGACCGTATGTCTTTTGCACTAGTTCTCCCTTCTCGGCTAGCGTGACCAGAATCTTCTGTGTTGTAGCCTTTGGGACAGCGCCTTTGAGATTCGCGGCAACATCGACTGCTCCATATGGGCGGTTCATCTGCAACGATAATAAATACATCTTGAAATGGGTGGATGATGGTGTGCAGGACTCGTTTCAGGTATTCAAGGACCTTGTCCTCGGCTGAACTGCCTTCAGCTACAGATGTTTGAACGTAACATATGAGTATACCTTCTTGACCCTTGAGAGTAGCAACTTTGGCTTCGGTTTTCGTTTTCGTGGACATTTCGCGTTAGTGAGGACTGGTGAGATGAAAGGATTCAACGTTAACGTTCAACTTCAACTTCAAGTTGGCCTTCACCTTGAATGTTGCACATGACCGCGAATCCGAGCTCCGGGCGGAACGGCTGATGCGACTTACTCTGATTACCCGACACTCGTCGCCAACGTCGTATTCCTCGATCATCTGTGCATGAGCACCCTTGCTCATTGTTCTGCGAATGAGTTCAAATGTCTCGACTTCACCTCGAGACAAGCACAGCTTCCATTATATCGTTCGTTCCGGCCTCGCAGGTGGAATTGCTGGATGCGTGGTACGCCAGTATCCAATTGTATTGAGAAGACGTTAGCTGAGCCGTTATTCTCAGGCGAAGACAGTTGTCGCTCCCCTAGATAGAGTCAAAATTCTCTTCCAAGCCTCGAATCCCGACTTCCAGAAATATACAGGTGAATTCAGGCTATGCGCTTCGACTCCTATTCTCTGACGTTGTACATTACTCAAAGGGTCGTTGAGTGGGGCATTCCGCGCAGGGGCACAGATATATCGAGATGGAGGTGTGAGGGGACTCTTTCAAGGTCACTCTGCTACCTTGCTCCGCATCTTTCCCTATGCTGCTATCAAATTTATGGCGTACGATCAACTCCACAACGTGAGTGCGTCAATTACTCCCTCTTCAAATCTGAGTTTTTTTTACAGTTATTAATGCCTGCAAGAGAACAAGAAACAAATATACGGCGATTTACAGCTGGTGCTTTGTCAGGTTTCTACCATCTATCTATTCCAACGCATTGGTCCACTGACTTGGATTTTAAAAGGGATTATATCCGTGTTTTGCACCTACCCACTAGATGTTATCCGAGTTCGAATGGCTTTCCATACAACGACACAAAGCAAGCAGCTCACAACAGCACCACCTTCTTTCATCCATGCATACAAACACATATACAACGAATATACTTTTCCAGTACAACCTTCCCAACATACGAGACCCTTACTCGAGCGCTTTCCAATCCTGAAATTCTACCGCGGATTTACTGTTACAGTTGCAGGAATGGTTCCGTACGCAGGTGTTTCGTTTTTGAGCTGGGGGTATCTCCGATCTCGTATCCTGCCCCCACCCAAGGTGGGACACAACCCTCCCACGCCTATCGCCGACCTCGTGATTGGAGCCTTTTCCGGTGCCATTGCCCAAACGGCTTCTTACCCTTTCGAGGTTGTTCGTCGACGAATGCAGGTAGGAGGAATCACAAGACCCGATAGGTGGCTGCGATTTGGGGAGACGGTCAGTGATGTTTGGAAAACGAGAGGATGGCGAGGATTTTACGTGGGGCTCGGAATTGGGTATTTGAAGGTAGTACCTATGACAGCTGTTAGTTTTGCCGTGTGGCAGGGTTGCAAGCGGTCATTGAACGTCTGAAATGATATATGGAGAAAACGACTGTGATCAGTACTAACCGGTTGATATTAGGCGATCTCAGAGTACAACTCGGAGTATCTCTCGTGGAGTACCCTAGTTTAGGGTTTACAGATCAGGCTTGATTATTTCTTTTATCCTTCTCTTATTAGTATGCCGAACACTCAAACCCCTTCGCTTCAGTAACGACAACAGGCCACGCACAAAAGCACCACCCGCCACCGAGTACAACAGGAAAAGATGGAAGGATAACGAGGACAGACAAGGAGAGCCATCACATCAGCAATAATGATCAGCAGTGGGAACAACAGAGGACCTCGACAACGAAACACCGTATGACATAAGAGTCGATATTATAATTTATATAAACTAGGGTGCAATCAAAGTGACCTCGCTGAGAAATATAGCGACCAAACGAGAAGTAAGCGTCTACTATGAGCTAATAATATGGCTCGGCTACACTCAAAGTGCCATGATTCATATTCTTAACTGAATCGTGGTCATCTCGATCCAGATCGGTCTCGGATCCCCTTGATGGATATATAACTGGGCAAGTGTGAGATGCCAGAGAAATAGGCGACTAGCCTTATCCACACATGGATTCGAACAGCCAGAATTACATATTGGGGAGCACCATTCAGCAGAAAGGAAAGAGAACTCGGCGGCGGTTGCGTTGAATGCACCAAAAGGCGACAGGTGTGTAGCACATGCGCTTCCTCCTGAGTGTCTTGAATACCGATGACCTTGGGGACATGACCTCAGAAATGCGATCGAAAGTATCCATGTTCACTATGCATATCGCGCGGAGTAACTCATCTCTGTCGATGGGAGACTGTACCAGATGCACGCCCAACACCTCAGCGCCCACCCGTTATGCCGTCCTTTCCCCGGGCCCAGTCCTCCGATCCAGCCGTCCAAGATTTGGTCGGACAGATCGCTTCATTGGAGCAAGCCCTCGCAGAACAAACGAATCAACGAAAAACTGACCTTTGCAAAGGTTGAAGCCATGCCAGATACTTCTATCAGCTCACCTTTAGGTTCTAGTGGTGCATTTACTACCTCGACTGGCACGACATCACCATCTATTTCGCCCAGCCTTGCAAGATTTCAACCCTCCACCAATTCCACAGGAGGATGAGGAAGGGGCAGGTAGGGGTACGTCTGGTCTCTGCCATGTTGGGGATGAAGTTTGCACCACAACAAGTGCGCTTGCACAGTTATCTTTGGCGCACCATGGAGAGTTCATTGGCAGAGGCAGTCTTATTTGCGCCCTGCACTCCGTAAGTTCACTAAATACTCATCTTCATCGTAGACATTGTCATTTTGGGAGCAGATAAGCTCAGGTTCATCGGCCCGATTGATCTACACGTCATCAACTGATGCCACTTCCGTCTACCGAAACATGACAGACAGCCTTTCGTCCATTAGTTCTGCCGAAAGAGAAACAGTTATCCAGTGCTTGCCCCCAAAGCCAGTGGCCACGGCACTCATCCACGTTTTCTTCGTCCAGAACAATTGGCGTTTTGGAATACCGGAGCAGTGGTTCCAATCCGCATGTACGCGAATGTGGAGGGTGCTCGAATACCCCACCCGCCACAACACGCAAATCAATGCGAACTGGCTTTCACTGTTCTTTTCCATGCTTGCGATTGCGGCGATGAACACGGGTGAGGACCCCCCCCAAGATAGACGGCGTTTGTGGTGTGGAATCCAGTACCAATTATTTCTTGTACGCGATGAGAGCTCGACGTATATCTGAAGATGACCATCTGAGCAAGCCCAACGGGCCATTAATGGCTTCCGCCGCGGACGGCACAGTATTGGGATGTCTTGCAATACCACTCTTGTCCTATTGTCTTGCTCAGTGGGGTCTAGCTAGTGAAGCATGGAAACTTAACGGAAATTGCATAAGGAGTGCACAAGCTGTTGGTATGCACCGTGATCCGGAGTGGTACCGTTGGCAGGTGATGTCGAAGGACGAAATAGTGCTAAGGAGGCTGGCATGATGGGTCTTGTTATTTGGGACAAGTGTGTATTCCTTGTTCCGGTGAACGCGGGGAAGAGGCTGACAGCAATCGTTAGGATGTATTCTTACTTGCTAGGAAGGCCACATATCGTTCGAAATGACATAGTTGACGTTGCTGTTCCGCCGTACATAGAGCTGGACGGAACCAAAAATCGCTTCAATCGAGTCCGAGCCATCTTCATTCAATTGACCGACATCGCTGGGGAGACAATGGAAAAGGTGCGATTGACATTGTACCTGTTGCCCTCCGATTATGGTGCCAAATGGTTTTCAGTGTTTCGTAGTTGAAGATCCAAAGAGTTGTTCCGTCTTCTTTGACCTGGACGATAAATTTCAACTGTGGGAGGACAAGCTTCCGGCGGAATACCAGCAAAACAGAGACGAGCGTGTCACGGAGGGCATCGAACCGGCAGAACTGGTGGTGACAAATCGACAACGGTACTCCCTCATCACCTGGTACCTCATTTGCAAAATAAAACTTCACCTCGCTGCTATCACTGTCGAAGTCACGGACGGACCCCGGGGAGACCCCAAAACGATGTATTGCCCTTTCTATGAGACAGATACGGCTTCAGTGCAACACCCATGCCACTGCACTTCAGCACAGGATACTCCATGGTGGAAAATCTCAACCAGACAGTTACTGGTTCTTCGAAGGTTGCATTTCGCTTGCGGAGGCTGCCGTTGTCCTGTTGACCACTCTTACGCGGTATCATTGGAAGGACAAAATGGACGAGGCTGTCGAACTCGTCGACCGTGCGTTGGCTGTCTTTACCCACGTTGTGGGTGATGAGACTGGAAAACAGGGTGAGATAGCTCGTATGGGGGCTGAGGTACTCAGAGCATTGAGGGAGGAGGATCGGTGGAAATCACATGCAACCTCTGCATCGAAATACCGTCATTCGTCGGGTGCACCCGTCCCCAGTGATACCAGGTCCTTCGACGCAAAATATGAATCACAGTGATACAATCTAAAGTCGAGCTCAGTCCGGTCAACTCTATACAACCTTGATGGGATGTGGAATGTTCCCTGCGGAATCGGTCTTACTCCAGATCCTTCCTACGGGGAAATTAGGGGAGTCCCACACGGCAGAGATATCAATATGGCCGATCTTCTGGTCATGGACTAGTACCGGTGGACTCGTGATGCATTGTTTTGCAAATGGCCAGGAAATTCACTGATAGCCTGACGGGTCGCACCTTGCGCAGAATACATTTAACACCAAATAGTACAGTTGGTGATGAATAAACTGACCCATAAGCTGCCTTTTGGTGACCGAAGGGCTAATGTGGAATATATATCGTGAAACATGTGTAATTGTTGGCATTTTGAGTGCAAATGCTTATGGTTTTGCATGGGTGCCTGATATTTGACCTTATAATTTTGAAATCATTGGTCGATCGATATCGTAGCCCTCTACACAGATGTGTCTGCCCACGAGTGCGTCCAATTTTTGCAGTTGTTAACAATAATCGTCAGAGGGTTATATTTGCCTCTTGTAGAACTGGGCCTTCTCAGCACCTGGGCAATTCTACAAGTTAGACATTGAGATACTCTAGAGCAAACGTGGGGGAAGAGGAATAGACGACGGGTTCCTTCAGTTGGGAAGTGACTTTAAGTGTATTCCACACCTCGGACCGCCACCGTGATGTCCACACACATACTATGCCAACTGTAAACTCCAAATGTGTCAGTAGACACACCTGCCGGCAGACACGGGTGACATAATCCATGACAGCTCATGTGCTGCATGGTCCAGGTATGGGATCCCCAGGGGGAGAGTTGAATGCAGGGGTGCTCCTGTGTGTCGGCGTCATTATATTGGGATATAGTCACTACAAGTTGAATGAGCATGGAGTGATAATGGTACCACTCATGGTACTTAGAATGAGGCAGAATCTGAAGTTTTGGGAAGTTGTCTATCACATGAGAAGATAATGGTCTTCTTAGGCGAAGTCGAACTCACGGGCATTGGCGTTGTTCATGCGAGCACCGCACATCGAGTTGGCACATGATAGTTGGCCTGCTCGTAACGTGCGTTCTTCATTTAATCGAGATAGAGAGCCTGCCGGGACGTATCAAGGATTCGAAACCGATACACTGTCGCAGAACAACTAAGTTAGCGATTGTGCTCTTGGCAGTTCGCATGGACTATTCTGGCAGGTGCACAGCTCATGTCTAGTCAACATTTATATTCGACTATCAAACGTCCCCATCTTCGGAGGCGTCGTATTCCTTTGTGCGCCCTAGATACGCAGGTGGTGATGATAAGAGGTGGGACATGAACACGAGTGGCCACAATCGAGCCACATTTATATGCCAAGACTGAGCTGTCGCGAACGGTCATTAATCATGGACAGCCTGAGGAAGCGCCACATTGAGCGAGCACTAACCTTGAGAGCTTGACGCCTGATAACGATCACGGGATAGGCTGCTGATAATGGGCGGGTTATCTACGTCCCAGCATCCGCATCAGTTCCTGTTATCATGCAGTGTAGTACACGTGCTTGCCATACCAGGCAGTGTCGAATTTGAGGGTAGTGACACTGAAGTGACGAGCGGTGTTAAGAATCGTCCGACATGACTTAATGACCATGGAAACGTGCCCAGGGCCTGAGAAGGTATACGCCATACACCCCCGAACGTGTTGAGATCTGGATGGGCTCCTTGCATATGGCACTGCTATAAGTAGGAAGCTTGCATTGTAAGCATCAAGTCAGACTAGTCTGTTTGGGGCTCAGGTCTTGATCACGAATGGCATTTGTTCTGATAGTTCTTGTGGACGGTTCCGTACCTGCGGGGATTACAGCAGTGGCCCGGGTTGAGTGCGCAGCGAGAGGGGCGGAGCTGACAAAATATAATTTAATCGCGGGAGAAATAATTGAAATTAAAATACACGTCCAAGAATGGAAATCATGATCGCACATTGGAAGTGGCGACGCCGAGCTAGGCTTATCCGCTACCCACCATCATCCTTGTCGTCTCCGACGGTCGTCACGAATGCTGCGCTCCCAGTATTCTCAGTGAGGTGCACTGTTTCAAGGCCTCGAGTTCGTCGTGTCACGTTAGCCCTTTCTTGCATATTGGGTGCCACAACAATAGCCACTGGATCAAAGCGCTCAGACATTTGTTTCGTCTTGTCTCCACTTCAACAGCACTCTTATCGCATATAACTCCTGACGGTTGGGTTTACAACCATGCCTGTCCCTTTGCGGACCACTTACCAGAAAGCGGAAGCGAAATACAATGTTACTACAGATTGTGCGTTCATAACCCCTTTGTTTCAGTTGCCTGTAAGGACTCATTTTACACGTCTCACAGTCCCCAGCCTTGGGCTGCACTCTGCTGCTGCGACTGGGAATGTCGGCCTAGTTGAATATGCTCTTGAGCACGGCCAGCCAATCAACTCGGTTCTCGACGGTGTGCTTCCTCTTCATGCTGCATGTGCTGGCGGCAACGTACAGGTTGTCAAATTATTGATGGACCATGGTGCCGACGTCAATGCTCCAAGGTCGGCTTCTTTTCTCCTCCTTTGTCCCTTACTAAGCAGCTTCCATTATTCGGCTCTTGCTACCGGGTTCTTTGCTTTATCTATCAAGACTGCCGCGTCGATATTCTAACGACAAAAATAGAGATGCATCTGCGCCGATTGTAGGAACCTCTGGATCAGCACCCCTTCACTTTGCTGCTGCGAACGGCAATACAGATGTCGTCTCCCTCCTCTTGCTTCACGGCGCTCACGCGGATCGCCCGGATAAGCACGGTGTCACCCCTGAAATGCTAGCGCAGCAAAATGGGTGGCTTGAATGTGCCGGGGTGTTACACCAGTGGGTACTCAATAAGGATCGGGATCTTAGGGAACGACCTGGCGGCGCAGCTGATGACTACAGAGTTTTTGCCAATGGTAGTCGTGAGCGACTAGGCTCGCTCGGTACTGAAGCGAGTGAACCTTCTTTATCGATGCGCAGGCGACTTCAGATGAAGCATTCTATCGATACGGCTCTCAATAGACTCAGATCACCCTCCCTGGATCCAAAGCAGCAGTCGACGTCGTCTACCCCGCCATCATCTCCTTTCAAGGCAGAATACACTTTCTATCCCACTTCAGACGAAGAAAGCCTCGGCCCCGTAAGTGGCGGTGCTCGTCGGCCTTCACTCCCTCAAGTACTGTATCCACCTACTTCCGGGCCTTCCAGCATTCGAAAGACCTCCACTCCTTCAAATGAGAGCTCGAGTCCCCGGAGACCGCGTTCAGCTGGGACGGGCTCTGAACGTCAAGACCCAGACTTGAACATCACTTCTGCAGCAAGGCCCACTGCGGCAAGGAGATTGGGGAGCAAGTATTCATTGTTAAATGTATTCAAGAGGGCACAATCAGGCGATTCTGGCCAGTCGGTTGATACCCCTCAGTCGAGACCTAGTTCTTCATCAGCACAAGCAACCGCTCATTTACTGACGAACTCTCCAAGCGCAGCAACCTCATCACCACCTTTGACGACGACTCATTTGAGCGACAATGTCTCCCCTCCGTCAACTCCTTCCCACTACTCGCGCGCGGGATTCCGCTTTCACAGAGGCAGTGACGCATCCTCGCGTGCAGCATCCCAAACACAGATCCCCCCGTCTTCCCATGGAAAGACCACTGGTGCTGTACCTTCACCACCACAAGCTACTGTTCCTCTAGCTGCTGACATTCACCACACGCTAACACAGCAACAGTCACAAGAAAGACAGCATCACTCTCGATCCCGAAATCGCTCGAGATCTGCCGGGAGTGGGACACGGATTAGTCCGGAAGAATATCCGAAATCGAGTCCTAGTTCGAGCCCTCTCACGAGACTTGGACTCCTCCGCCCTCGGGGACACACACGGGACAGATCGGGATCCGGTGGGAGTATCCCAGGATCGCCAGGATACAGAGGTGGTGCTGTGTTCGATGATGATGTGATGGTCGAGAATAATGATGCCGAGAGGTCCGAATTTAGACCCAGCATTTTAATGGCTCATGGTCGTCTACCGTCGAACGGCCAGGGGTTCCGGGCACTCAGGTTTGATTCTACTTCTGGCAGCAGTGGTGGAGGAA
The DNA here is from genome assembly GCA_003316345.1 of Tricholoma terreum. Classification (NCBI taxonomy): domain Eukaryota; kingdom Fungi; phylum Basidiomycota; class Agaricomycetes; order Agaricales; family Tricholomataceae; genus Tricholoma; species Tricholoma terreum. The sequence continues at coordinate 24,348 of QFEU01021763.1, forward strand.
GAAACGGCAACGAAGGAGGGCTAGATCCTGATGGTAGAGGTCTTTTACTAAGATCCAGTAACAGCATAAATTCGCTATCCGGATACAGAAGGCGAATGCCTGGAAGCCCTGCGTTGAGGGTTAGCGAGGAGGATCTTGTACTCGAGTCTGCTTCTGCCAACGGCGTTCGGAGAGAATCGGCTGCTGATGATGATGATGATGAAGAGTTTGAATATGGAAGGCCGTTTCCTCGGGAAAAGCCTCTCCTCGATCTCATGGTGCTGGAGGCGAGCGAATCTCAGATTGGGATTACATCTGCATCGTCGTCGGATTCTTCACTATCACCCATCATCTCCATGGAGAGTGCCACTGTAGAAGGATCGCCGTCGCTCATGAATGCGGATTTTCCGTTTAGTATCAACAGACCGCCACCCGCGTTCCCTGATGACACAGAACCTGCTCCATCCTCTCCCGAGCTACTGCGAGTACCATCACCGACTGAAAATCGGAGTAGGGGCGACTCTGTCAGTAGCATAAGCACTATGGATAGTAACAAACCGCAGCTGAGTATCAGTGGCACAACAAGCGGGAGCGATACCATTACTACGCCGTTGTTGACACCCACGGCTGTGTTGCCTATCCGAACGAGTCCGAAGAGGAACGCAGAGGGTCTGGCGATGGAGAAACTTCACGAGGAAGGACTGAATATCGGTGGCCTCAATGGCGCAAGGATGAATGGAGTCGGTGTAAGGCCGTATGAACGACCCTATCATATTCCGCCCGACATCAGCATCAGCTCAATCTCGTCGCATGCCCAGGCAGAAGCACTTGTTCAGAAAGCCCAGCAAGATATCCTGGAGATGGCGCTTGACAACGGCTCGTTACCTCCCACTGGAAACGCCGGTCGATCGCCGTTGAGTGCGCGGCTAGCAGCCTACGGTGAAAGTCTCGCTTTGGAAAGAAAGTTAAGGGAGCAGAAGGATGCCGAGGAAGAGTGCAATTCAAGCACCGACAAACAACGACTGGAAGCTCCATCTTCAAGGACAGATAACTTTATGCGTGATGGAAGAACCACTCCAACAGTCGATGTCCCGACTCGACGGGACGGCGTGGAGCGTCAACACAGTCTGGAACACAAGTCGGGTAGACCTACCCCGAAATTCAAGTTGAAAGACCCCCGAAGACCTTCAACTGCCGAAGGATGTAAGTAACTTCAGTATTCTCACCAACACCCGCTTGAAATATCTTGATGTAGTGTCTCCGCCATACAACAATAATCTGAACTCGAGCGATCACACAGGACGCTTCTACAATTCTTCACGCGCAGTTTCTGGATTTGCACGCTTGCCATCAAGCGCCCTTTCCATCGAGCAGGACTTCGATTCAGTGGAGAATCATGATAACTCTGTCCTTCGTTCTCAGTCAAACAAATCCGTTTATGTGCACCATGATCAGAACATTTCTTCTGGGTACAACCGCAGTGGCCCCGCAACTCAGCCTCGGTCCCGGTCCCGCACCCCTCATCCAGTCCCCGAACCAGAGAACGGTCAGCTCAGTCGCATCAGTTCTCTGGAAGCTCCCGACACTGACCCTGAGCTGGGGGTTCCTATCCATCGTGTCTCCACTGCTCCTCTTTTTGTATCACCTTCGCGCGGAAAGCGTGAAGTCAAGACCGCGAATAAACTGACGAGGATGGGTTTCTCCCCCGCTGAACAGGCCGGGCGTGGTACGCTCCCTGTATCCGGCAGCAAACGATTTGGCGCCTTGAAATCTTTTATGCAGACGATCAAAGGCAAATAACATGATACCCCGCTTATCTCCCATTGTATGCACCGATTATCGGTCTATCCCACGTTCCTTTGGTTTGTCTTCTGTTGTCTGTTCAAACTAGGTGTATTTTGTAGCATTCCTCCACTGTTGACTCGTGCGCCACTCATTCCGACTGCTTTCTTGTCTAGGCATTGTTATCGATCATTATTCGGCATTTCATACTCTGTTATTCTGTTGTTGTGACAATGTCTCCATCCATGATGTGTTTCTATTCCATTCTACATTCGCGATCTTTGCCTTTGTACACCTCTGTACATCATTACGTGATTTCTTGTACTTTTGAGTACATTTCACAGTGACTGTCATTGGAGTGTGTTTACGTCCAATTGCAAGCAAGCACAATGCGGCGGGAAGCAAACACGACTAAATGACCCTCATTCCGTCGCACCCATTATATATCTTCACTCGTACACTTTACTCTGAACAGCGGAGGACTGGTTCGGACGTCTACTTAGCTTTCACGCCACTCTGGACAGGCTCCGACCTTCGGGGCAGTGTAGCCACAGAAATCCAGACCATTCTGCTCAGGTGAAGGTGCTTAAGGGCAAGCCGCTTGCCTTCCAACAGGATGACCGTCACGCAGCGCAGACCACAGCACTTGCCTGACGAAATCCAAAGTATGTTTTTGCCTTGGTTTACCAGGGTTGGTATCATTAATCGCACGGTTCACGTTTAGCTGTGAATGAACCAGGAGTCCAGTATCAATGCGACTCCTGTGCATGTGATCTTACACACACAATTCGTATCAAATGTGCCGACTTAATATGCGACACTGACGACGGTGTAGACATCTGCCCACGTTGCTTTTGCGAAGGGAAGGAATTTGGAAGACATAAGAGAGGACATGCATATCGTGTGATTGTATGTCCAATGTTCCAATGTGGTTATAGTCCGAGCCTTTATACCCAACCGTGCAGGAAATCAACTCTTATCCGATATTTACCGAGGATTGGGGAGCAGACGAGTGAGCGTTCAACCAATATAATGATCCGAAACAGATGGAACAGCTACGTTGTAGGGAATTGTTGCTCCTTACTGGCATTGCAGGCCAAGGTTTTGGGAACTGGAAGAAGATCGCAGAACATGTCGGTACGCGAACCAGGGAGGAAGTTGAAAAACATTATAATTCCGTATATGTTGACTCCCCAAATTGGCCACTGCCGGTATGCCTTAGCTAGCTAACCTCAAAGGGAGGCTGAAGCTATTTGCAGGTCATGAATCACACGTTCGATATTGATCCTGAAGAGTTTCATGAACGTAAGAGACGGAGAATATCTGAGATGAACGCAATGGCTCCACCACCTCCCAAGGTTGCGCCTACCTCTGCCCCCGGCATTCACGAAATTGCCACCTTGCTTCCAGGACGTCTGGAGTTCGAACATGAGTTAGACAATGATGCGGAAGACCTAGTCAAGGATCTCGAATTTGGGGTATGCCTTGAGTACGGAGGTGATCAGATTATCGAAGACCCAGACGACTTGGACGTTCGTGCACGCCTCAAATGGGAAGAAGACAAACAACAAGAGGACGGTGGTACGTTTACCGGAGGGAAAGGGCCTAGGAAAGGGATGCTGAATGGGGCGATTAACGGATACCACGCGAATGGGAATATCGTTAAGGAGGAAAGCCGTACCAAGTCTGAAGATGTCGTGATGGAAAACGGGAACCAGGAGGAGGATGGCATCGACGAACCGACACTTCTACCACCCATCGAAACAAAGGATTCTCTCGCATTCAAGACGACTCTATTAGAAATATATTTGCAGCGCGTAGAGAAGAGGATTGAGGCCAAAGCACTGATGTTCAACAGAGGTTTAGTTGATTATAAGAAAGTTCGTCTCTTGGTTGCCCGGTTTATTCAAAGCTCACCCGCCCAGATGCAAGCCGCAGAGAAGAAGCGCCCACGTGAGGACAGAGAGTTCATCCATCGTCTACGCCCATTCGCCCGATTACAGACGGCCGAAGATTTTGAAGTCTTTTCTACTGACATGCTTTGTACGGTTGGTTGCCAAGTGTATGCATACATCTGTCCTGACGACATTTCAGACGAGGCTACTCTTCGGAAGAGGGTTCAAGAGCTGCAAATGTATCGACGACTAGGTCTAACAACTGCAGCCGACATCGATAAATATGAGTTGGATCTGGCTAAGAGGGTATGGCATCTTTACTTTAACGACTATCAACTTCGGACTCAATGTCTGTCTGTGGCACAGACACAAGCCAAGCTAGTTCCAGCTCGGGATTATCATTCATCAGAAAGACTTCAGGGGCGATCGGTTGGACGTCACTCTTCTGGGCCTGATCCCCGTCGTTCCAGTTTCCCTGCTTTTGGCGAGGCTGAAAGCAGGAAGTCACATGAACGCGAGAGCACTCCGAGATTGCCTAATACAATGGCTGCTCCTGGTGCTACCCCTGTTATTCGACGCCCTCGTGAGCGATTCTTTGCAGTGTTAGCGAAAGACATATCTAACCTCTGATCTTGAAACATCAGCTGCGCCACTAAATCTTGCAAACAGTCCCTCACTCCATCTCCTCACACCGCCAGAACAGACCCTCTGTTCTCAATTACGCATTCTTCCTAAGCCTTACCTCGTTATTAAAGAGACACTTGTCCGGGAATATGCCCGGAGAGGTGGGAAACTACGTCGACGAGAAGCCCGAGATTTGGTCAAAATCGATGTCAACAAAACAGCCCGAGTCTGGGATTTCCTTGTACAAGCTGGATATCTTAAGATCACAAACGATTCAAGTGCTGCTCCTCCCCTAGACTTGAAGTAGGGCAACCTACTTCGCCTTTTCCTCTTGGAGTTTGGTCTTACTCCTTTATTTCTTGCAGCACTTCCGGAGGCACGTCCGCCGCCACGCCCGTCAATGGCTCTCCCCACAAAGATGCACAAACATTGAGACAACCTACCGCGATTACAAATGCTTCAGGCAGCCGCAATGGCCCCTTCAATCTAATCCCCACTCCATCTTCTAGCTCAGTTGCTTCACTTCCACATTGACATAGTGTAGTATAGCTCGTAAGTTTATTGTTATGATTATTTCACAAATGCTGTCTGATCATTACCTTGCATCCACCGGGCTAGTCGTCAGTCGTTGACAGGAACCGGCAGAACGCTATGTTGACCTTTCTTCATGCTAACCCACTGCTCCCGCACTCTTCCGTCGATGGATAGCTTATGCTATCCTGATAGGACTACGAAAGTGTGAATAAGCATGGCTGGTCCTGCCTTGCCTTAGCTCGCAGCCTGGATCTACCTCCTGGAGACATGTTTGCGCGGAAACCAACCGCCATATGAGTTGCGGCGTCGAGGCGGTTACAGAAGGGAGCTAAGGACGCGTCGATGTCCAATACAATCGTTGTCCAGGTATCCAGTACTATATTAGATGTACTATGCTTGAGTTCGTTTGTTTTGCGCTGCTTGGTTGATCCCTGTCATGCAAACATGCAATAACATTTACTCCAGCGACATCGATTATCTGCGCTTGAAAACGATGCAAAAATGGTTCAAGCACATCACCATAGATCTGGCGCACTCAAGCAGGTAAAACGACTACCAATGAATTGGTAATGACTGATCTGTGTTCTATAGTCTAACAAGCCATTTAAGTCCAAACATGCCACAAAATCTTCCTTAAAAGATGCCGCCAAAGGTTAGCCTTTTTTTATCAATCGTTGTTCCAAATGCCACGGACGTTGCTGGGTGCGGAACCAAGTTACTGACATATAAGATAATAGGACGCGTTCCTCGCGCATCCCCCAAGGCAAATGCTACATCTGTGACTGCACAGACGAAGCTGAATAGACGTAACAAAGCTAAGCAAGTGCAAGCGCAGAAACGCAACGTCTTGGTCTCAGCAACAAAAATATTTAATGGTGTTGATGGAGCACCTCGTATCGTGGCGGTTATCCCTCTCTCTGAAGATCTAAATGCACGAGCAACTGTAGCCTCACTTGCGGAAGCTCTGGATCTACCCGCAGATGACTGCCCTCAAACTGGCCTCTGGGAACTCAAGTTCGTCTTTGCATACTGATCATGGAATCAACAACTTCTAACTAAATCTATCTATGAAGGGCAGACCGATTCAAAACATCCCTCCAATTCATAACTATTGCCTACAGAAACTTTTATGGAGCTCTAGATGCCTGCAAAGTTGCGGACTATGTAGTCTTCGTGCTCTCGCCTACCATCGAAGTAGATGTCTGGGGTGACACGCTACTCCGGACACTTCAAGCACAAGGACTTCCAAGTGTGGTCACGGTAGTCGCATCCAATCCAACCCTGGACGTAAAATCACGTCCGGTGATATTGAAATCCTTGTTATCTTTTGTTCAGTACTTTGTCCCAGACCAACCGCGAGTTTTCGATATGCATGCGAGCTCTGATCGTTTAAACGCTTTACGAGCACTTTCTGAGGGAAAACCAGACGACGTGCGATGGAGAGAAGGGCGAACATGGGTGTTAGGCGAAAAGTCGGAATGGGAAGATGGTGTAATGAAGGTGACAGGCATCGTGAGGGGAGCGTCCCTGTCCGCGAACCGGCTAATTCATCTGCCCAATTTCGGAGACTTCCAAATTGCCAAGGTAATCTACCTATCTACCTAGTCATCATGAAGGTTCAATGCAGCGATTGTTCAGATCCTCTCTGCACCCACACCGCGATACACAAGACCCGGTCAAGTCGCAAATATGGAGGTCGAGCCCGTCACCCTAGCCGATCCAGACCCTGATACGGCTGACTCCCTTGTGTCGAGCAACGAGCCCGACGATCTGGCGAACGACCAGACATGGCCGACGGAAGAAGAAATGAACGGAGGTGATGGATACACTGCCCAAACATCGCTACCCGACGCAAAAAATGGTACAACACCCATGGCCGTACGTCGGATACCTAAAGGTATGAGCGAATACCAGGCCTCCTGGATTATTGAAGACGAAGATTCGGCCGAGGACTCGGATGACTCGGAAAAGAAGGATGGTGAGGTTGAGATAGAAGACGTTGCCTCGGAAGAGGAGGAGATGCAAGACATGCCGATTGACGATCACGAGATGGAAATGGGCAGTCGGCAAAGTGTCGCGTTCCAGGATCTGGACATCGAAGAAGAAGAAAAACAGTGAGTCTCCTGTTATAGTTCGATTTAAAAGCCAAGACACGTCTCCTAGGTTGGCAACCTGGAGAAATCGCAAGCGTGAAGAGGAGGATGATTCGATGTTCCCTGACGAGCTGGATACACCCAAGGATATCCCTGCCCATGTCAGGTTTCAACGCTATCGTGGCATGCGCTCATTCCGGACCAGCCCTTGGGATCCGTTCGAGAACCTACCCCGGGATTATGCACGTATATTTCAATTTGAAGACTTCAAGCGCACCGAGCGCGGTGTTCGTCGACGAGCGGAACAAGAACTAAACACCGTGGAGGTAAATTAACTGAAGCTTCATTGATACAATGCCTGACAAAAGTCAGCCTGGGGTTCGGGTCACTATCCATCTGAACGATGTACCACGAGAAGCGGGGAGTAGTGGTCTAGTCCCCATGTTTGCCTTGCTGCAACATGAGCACAAAATTTCTGCGTTAAACTTCAGTGTTCAGCGAAACACCGAATATGACGGATCTGTTAGATCCAAGGTATGGAAACCTCCCTTTGATTTAGGTACCGTGTACTTCTAGAGGTGTAGGACCCCCTGATTCTTTGTACGGGCTCCCGTCGCTTGCGGGTGAACCCTATCTACAGTCAACATAGTCGTGGGGGGGCCAAGGGCGCGAACAATGTTCACAAATTCGAGCGGTTCTTACGACATGGTGTCACCAGCGTTGCTACTACGTACGGTCCCGTCATATTCGGCAAACAACCTTGCATATTTCTCAAGGAAACATCTGACCCTCAAGGTAAACCCGATTTTCTGCTCAAGCATACTTTCTTACTATCGTTTAATCCGATTTGCTCAGCCCCGCAGCTTGTATCCATGGGCACTTTTCTCAATCCAGATCCGATGCGTATCATCGCCAAGCGTATCATCTTGACTGGACCCCCAATCAAAGTGCATAAGAAGACAGCTACCGTCCGCTATATGTTCTTCAACCGCGGTAAGCCATCGAAGCCCACGGTTGACTGTGTTCTTATGCCTTTCCCTCCAGAGGATGTACATTACTTCAAGCCGATTCAGCTGCATACCAAGTACGGACGAATCGGTCATATCCGCGAGTCTTTGGGCACGCATGGCTATCTGAAAGCACATTTCGACGGACCCATTAATCAGATGGATACGGTGTGTATGTCATTGTACAAGCGCGTCTTCCCGAAGTGGGCGCAATTGTGGAAGGAGGCCAAAACTGAAGAACTCGCCCCTTCCGATGCTATGGAGGAATAGCTAGCTGTCCACCTCCATATAAAAATTGCCCTACTGAATGCTATGATTGTAGACAAGGTGTACTCGATATTCTCTATGCTTCCCACTTTGGACAGGAAAATAACTTCGAGATATCTGAGTGTGCTGTGACCGACACGACTGTTATATCCCACCTCGATTTCCTACTCCTCCAAAAAGTGGAAGCCCGAAATCCGTTTTCCCGCATAGGCTAGAACAATAAGTATCTGAGGCGACTTTCCACTTTCCACAACGGCAAGTTTATGCATCGCCGGACCAGCTACTACAATAATGCGAATTGTTGCGCCCGATCTCAAGTTTCAAGGTTCAGCTTGGTCAACATCGTGTACGATGCGCAGGGAAGGGCCATCACATAGACATCACCTCCAGTTGTCATTTTGATTCGAATAGTGATGCGGCGTTCCCTGAGTGCTAGTGGTACCAAGTATAACCATCTATCGCTTGGCCGTAGAGCAAGGCATGCTACGCTAGTCATAAACTAGTAACCCACGAACATACCCAGCTGACACCAGATCAGCACAACAGCACGCGCCCGAAGCGCAACTGGGAATCTATTTCGTTGGTCGGTACCATATTCCATTTAACTTGTACATTTCGTTGGACCTCCCACGTCCATTTTCCCTGGAAAGCAGTCGGTCTCGATCCCCGGAAATCTTGTTGAACTCAGAAACTAAATCTTACATCTTTCGCCAGCCCGATCTTTCATATCACACTGGCACGATTCGTACCTCGGGTAGCAGATGGCTTGCCAGTGACTACAACTTGCTATTTCTTTCGCCGGCGCTGCCTCAGTGTTCGCTCAGTAAGAGACACATCGGGTGAGAAAACACTGATACGATCGCCCTAATCACACTTATAACAACCCGTTTGTCCTTATTTCAAGCCTGATTGTTTTAAGATCATCTCCCAGGTGCGATATATGGGGCTCGTTGTAGCGACAAGGGGCGGCACGCAAGAGGGAGCGACATCAACCACTATAATTTTGTGAGCCCTGGTGGAGCAACCATGGTATGAACACCCCAGATGACGACAAAACAGCAGGCGATGACTTGGGGAGGCCACGAGAAACACGAGCCAAGAACAGGGTCCCATCAACCACCGCCAGCGCCAGTCCTCCTGCCGCTGGTGAGCGACTGCTAGCAGTCATTTAGTTATTATCTAAAATAGTTTGCGTTCTTTCGAGCTTTATTTTGTGAGTGCTAGAATAAGGTCTGGTCAGGGGGTACCTGTACACTACCGTACTACTACTATGGCCGTCAACGACCGTTTTGTGATGGTAATGTCATTGGCCGCCACCGCCGTCCCGTCCACCATCCGGCGGGTACTCGTCTAGTACGGTCAATTGCATTATTTCTGGATTTCTGGCGGTTCCATCTCCAAGTGTAGCATTTTCCGTATGCGTCCCACCAGGTTATCAGAGCCATTACTGAGAATCGATAGAATCAGTTATATTTGTAAACTGGGTCTATCGCCTCTTAATTAACTGTAAGCTCTACGAGCCCAATTCTCGAATCTGAGAATTGACTTGGGACTGCTTCCCTCCGAATCTGGTCGCCAGGCTCCAAGGAAATATGGCTCCCAATGCTTAGCTCCACTGATGTCATTCACGACTGTCGCGGTGGAGCAATTTTTCAAAATAAACCGTTGATGACGTCAAGACACTAAACGCTTAGGAAATCCAACCATTGAGGGAGCTGTCGCTTATGGTGGGAGACGTACACCAGCCCAGGTAAGGTACCGGACTCATCCATCAAGAACAGGTAGACACGACCCAACATGATGCTTCGATGGGAGACTCAAACGTGAGCAACACAACATCGTAGAGAGGAGAGAAACAGATCTACTTACATAATGATATCGTCTGATAAATATCTCTTGCTCATCGCGATTCGCTCCTAGCATTCACCTGAGA
>QFEU01021768.1:0-11338 GCA_003316345.1 Tricholoma terreum
AAGGAGGCATCTAGTTGTGATTCGCGCCTTCGCTTAGACGACCTCGTGGATAATATCGGGGTGTCAGGAGATTCTGTGAGCTGCTCAGCTTCGGCATTCTCGTTATCCTTGGTTTCTCCAGTGGGGGCGGGTTTCTTCTTGATAATGAGGATCGCTGGAAGCTCACTGGCAGATCTCGACATTGGAAGGGCTGTCGGACTTGCTGTACGAGTGCGATCAGTAGTAGAGCTACCACTTCTGTCAGTTCGTGTCCTGAAGTAATAGCGGGGCATCTTACCTGTTGGGTGGTTCCACAGCCAGTGCATCGTCCTTCGTTCCGCTCAGCTGAATCCCCTTGTACTCTCTTTGGTCGACGGGACCCTGGACATTCGCATCCATGAATGGATCTCCAGCTTCATTGGCTGAAGACGAGTGGATTGGAGACGCAATAAGGTCGGCTTCGATAAACTCTGGGTCGACATCACCATCCGCGTCCGTATCGCTGTCGTGCGATTCCGGGATACTGCCGTCGACAAACTCTGTACTCGGTTCCATGCTGCCCTTGCGCGACGCGTTTTCGTAGGGCGGAGTGACAACATCAGTCTCCTTTACCTTATCGTCTGAGAATTTGTCGAAGGTCGAAGAGGAAGAAAGTGAATTCTCTTGCTCCGTCTCCTCGTCATCAGACGCTTCATCTTGTGGTTCTCCTGGAGTTGATAGACTATATGGATACGGATCTACGAATAGCACCGGATCGGTTGCTTTGCGCATGACCATCCGCAGAGGGTACAATCCGGAAGGCGTGGTTTGGGAATGCGTATGTGCCAACGACGACGGTGCTGGTTCGCTGACAGCAGCTTGCCAGATCTCTTGATTTTCGGTTGCATTTCCGTGGTTCTCATCGTTGGATCGTCCGTTCACATCACCGCTGGAACTTGTGTGTTCGTTCTTGACTGGAGAACCAGTGGCTATCTCTGCTAGACGAGAGGAATCCGACGAAACTGGGTGATCCTCATTTGAGGCTTGAGCTTGAGCTGTTTCCAGTATCTTCAAAGGTTGCACAGAAAGTGCATGGCTAGCTAGAGTTGCTTCCGTTGGTGCTGGCAACTGGTCGGCGACATCCGAAGCCGTCCGTGTTGCTACGAGGTCGCTGGGAGGCTCTAGCCCCATAGGTGCATTCGGCTTGCCGTCTCCTAAACTTGACTCTTCGATAAGGGTAAACTCCTCAGAGTGTTCGACAGCAACTTGATCGGTAGACACAGAAGTAGAGGGATACGTGTCTGATTGTAGTGTCTCACCAGGGCTACTAGGATCGAGAGCTATGTAGTCCATTGATGTGTCATTAGTCAGTGCAGAGGCCTGTGGCACGAGAGGGGTCTCCTCCGCAGCGAGTAGCGAATGTCGCTCAGAAGTTACATCAGGCTCGGGAGCCTGAGGAGGGTCATGATATGGCCCAGTCGGCGGCTGTTCGGTATCCTTGGGTCGTTCGGAGTCACCAATCGACATGACCTGTGTATCGGGATCCCCATCAATACACTCAGCCGCTATGTCATCGGTTTCCTTTCCACTTTCAATCGTGCGTGGGTGTGACCAATGTCCTGCACTGTTCGTAGAAGAATCGGCCACAACATATGATATCTCCAGTTGTGCTTCAGTTGTAGAACTCAAGCAGCTAATGACATGTTCCTCGAACGGTACGGGTGGAATAATATCCGTGTCGGGACCACTGGAAGTATGTGATGGATGTTGGGGTGGTGCAGCTGACGACCACTTGAAACGCTCGCTGTCGTCAGGGACTGGGAACCCCGAGCCTGAGGATGGGACCTCCTCAACCTCCTCCTGGTCAACTACAACAGGGGGAGGTAAGGCTTTGGCCTCATGCGCTGGTGAGAAAATTATTAGAACCAGGATAGGAAAATGATCAGTGAGATTACCCGAGTCAGAGTTGTGGGTAAATAGCGGTGCAACATCTTCAACCACATCTACTATAGGTTGCTTTCCAACGGCTTCCACTTGAGGTTGTCCCTCAACCACAAAGTGACTGCTTAACTCAGAAGGGTCAAAGTAAGCTTCTTCCTGGATCTGCATCTCGTGAGGAGTCCCGGGGTGAACGGTGAAAGAGATTACATCCAGTAAAAGTTCGGAGGTATGGTGCCCGTTGACAGTTAAAAGGTCTATGAAAGGCGTATCCACTCAAAAACATTTGTCTCATAGTGAACAGGAAGCAAACATACCGATTTCCCTTGAAGGCTCTTCCTGTTGAACATCAACTTCCATGTCACCATACAGTTCCGACACGTCGGTTGCCTGCATATCACCCGCAGAAGCCAGCAATGGAGAGCGTGAGTTGAGGACATCTTCCTCTGCTACCACTGGCTCTCTTGCTTCGATTTCTTCAAGTTTGTTAAGGTCGACATCGATAACGTCAGAAAACCCTCCTGCATCAACGGCAGTAAGAATATAATCCCCAGAAGGTGTGATGGGTCTAGACGATTGAAGGACACCTTCATCGTCGCACGGCCCCAGATGATCAACGGTTATTGATTGGCCATCGAACCCCGCGCGAACGTCGCCGCCAGAATAGAAATCTTCAGCATAGATTTTCGGGCCAGACCAAGGATCAGGAATATCAACCGGTTGTCGGAAGACAGTAGGTAGAATCGTAGGGGAATGGAACGCTGAAGAGACATGTCACGACGACCATAAGATAAGTTAAAATAGTTGCTTACAAGTATCCTTGTCCTCAGGTTGTGCATCCTCAGGATCGACGCCTTCCGTTTTGTCAACCTCATGGAAATCATTGGTGTATCCAAACTCCCCATTAAGGCTGGCTGTCTCGTACTCATCAGTACCATTGACCGCATGTAGTGTAGGATGAGAAACCGCGGCAGCGGTTGCCCCTGCGTCAGACCTATCGGAATGCCGATCAAAACTGTCTTGTTCTTCAAAGTCCTGTCCCTCGTCACCCTCTAGCTCTTCATCCGAGGACAATAATATGATTTCCTCTGGAGATCCTCTTTGAGTTGGTCGCGCGACGGCTTCGTATCCGATATCATCCTCTGCTTCTTGGTCGTAGTCCTCATCGTTCTCGTCCCCTTCTTCATACTCAAAGAGATGGTTCAGACCATCTCCTTCGCTGCGGATCCGAGCCTGGATAGAGCTTTCCCCCTGTAGCCATGACTGATCCTCCTCCTCACTTTCCTCCTCCTCCTCTTCTGCTTCTTCCTCTTCCTCTTCCTCCTCCTCCCCCGCATCTGTGTCCCACTGTTCCGAACCCTCTTCACTCTCTCCACTCTCGTCTAGCGAGTCCGAGTCCGAGCCAATTTCGATTGGCTGGTGTTTCTCGCCTGTTCCCGTGCCAAAACCAGGACCTTCCCTGGGGTCACGCGCTTTGCCTCTCCTTATAACGCGTCGCGCCTTTATGTCTGCAAAAGAATCCTCAACTTCGGCGTCCATACTGTCATCATCAATAACCTCTTCAGCTGTGCCGTCAACAGGTATATATGTATTCCCAGAATGCGAGATCGTGTCTGGTGATTGTTGGCCAGCATCGTCGAGTCTGCCGAGTGCTCCCTTTAATGTGTTGGTAAGGTCACCTATCCACGCGTCAAACTCCGATTTTGGGAATTTGTCATACGGATTGTAGATTGGAGGTTTCAGTGGCTTGAGGGCTGGAAGGTCATACGATGCGCGATGTGGAGCTGAATACGAAAACTGCGAGGGTGTCGTGCTCATCACGAGAGATGGCGACGAGAAGCCATTGTCACAGTTGACTCAGTAATGAATGGTCATTAGCTAATCGAGTCTCACGATCGTACTTTATCGCCAAATGCCCTCCGCGAATCTGGATTCATTCGTCCAGTCCCTGCGTCCTCAACCTGAACCCATAGCAACATCCCAGGAAATCCGTGACAGAGGCTCCATTTTCGTCGCAACCTTATATCAGGCTTCTACTCCAGCAGAGGCTCGCTCACGGATCAACCATCTCAAGCACATCGTACACGGCGGTAACCCGGCATCTCATGAGATCGCGGCCTGGCGATGCATGGTGACGAAGCATGGACGTACCGGTTTGGGAGGACCAGATGATTTCGAGCTAAGTGTTGGGAGTACTGATGATGGAGAGCAATGGGCTGGAGATAAAATTCTGAAGGTAATGCAAATGCATGCTGCCATCGATGCGGTGGTCATCGTCAGTCGATGGTGAGCCCTTCTTTTGTTGTTACATATCATACTATCCCGACTGTTTGTCGTTTAGGTACGGTGGGACGCTCTTAGGCTCTGCGAGGTTCTCTCATATCGAAACATGCGCCTCCGAAGCATGTCGGGAATTCAAACGCACGGAAGCACTTCGCGAATGTGTTGCAACCTTGAAGACGTTGGACCTTGTCCTGGACGAACTTCGTTCAGAGTACCGAAATAACGTGTCCGCCAAGCCTTCACCTTGTGAACCTGTGTCTTCCCAGTCCGACTCAAACAGTCAGACTATACCAACACCTTCGGGTTCCAAAGACTATTCGAATCTTGACCTGCAGAAAGGTAAACGACTCATCAAGGCACGGGAAAACGCAATAAAGAGCGTGAAGTTGCTGCTCACGAAACGATGCACGAGTGCCGCCTCCGCAGGCTAGGGTGAGCAGTGAAAACAAGATACTTAATACCTGCATGGCGACCAACGGTTCCCTATAGAATAAGGCATCAACAAGCCAAGTCGATGAGCCCTCAACGCGCAGTCCGGTCATCTGGACCGCAGCCCGAGATCTGGAGCGTTCGTTCGCCCGTACCGCAGTCTTGGGCGTAGTCAACGAAGTCAGGGGTCAAGATCTTCCTTACTGCGGGCTTATTACACCAGTATTACACTGCGGAGTTATTACCCGCCACAAATGCTCTATTTTGCCACTATTATGACCCAATACCACTATAGGAGCTCGAACATCCAGGGTATAAATGTAGAATAAGGGAACCACGAAAGACGTTCGAGTGGGATCATTTAGACACATATCGAGTTTTACGGCCAATGTCGAATGGAACATATTTGTATTTTATCATATGTCTGCAGGATGCTGGATAAGTACAAGCAGGATTTGCAGAAAAAGAACACGTACTGGATCTGGCGTCGCATAGTGAGAGCAAACAGTACGAAGAAATAAATGACGAGGATAGGCCAATACACTGGCACGTCGAATACTTCAGAAGTCGTACAGAACATGGCAATGAGAGTTGCTCGTGTTGAGGAGAGCCTAGACTTTGGGGTGAGTGGGAAGAACGAAACCCGAAGAGATATACTGACCAGAACTGCCATTCAGGCAAACGTCTTACGAAAGGCCGAAATTCATCATCTCCGTGGCTGGGAAGAGGACTTGTTGCACTCGAGTCAACGCCTTCTTCTATCTCGTCAGCCATGAGATCATCCTGGAGGGAAGGGTCGAATTTTGGCTGGAGGAAGGCGAGGAGAAGATTGAGCAGGTAGATAGCGTGTGCATCTATGGACTACTTGTTGGCAGGAGAGAAACGAGGAAAGAAACGAGCACATACAGCACACTGGAATTAACAAGAGACAACAGCCGTGAGTAGATGGTAAAAGTTAATGGGGGATGACTGACCGATGTACCACTACGAGGGTATGAAAGTCAGAAAAAAAAGGTCAAATAGATAGGAGGTAAACTAACCCCTTGGGCCAACACTATTCTTAGGAAAAAAAGGGCAAGAAGTCCAGCGGTTGCGAGCCAGCGATAGAGCATATATGGGGTCCAGCGGTCAAGAACCTGCTGATACTGGCGCTGTATTCTAGCGTGCATGGCGGATATGTTCTGTATGGGAGATGTTTCAGCGCCTGAGGTGGAGAAGGCAGGGGTCGAGGGCTCGCTGGAGGACATCATGATGGACGACGACAAGAGGACGTGTTCGACTTGTTGTCGTGTCAAGTCGATCGGGGTTTAAATTCTTATAATATTTATATGGATGCCATCGTCGCTCACGTCCTTCAACGCGTCGCTCACACTGTGCATCCTCTGTTCGTCGCCATACAAGGGCCTCAAGGCTCCGGCAAGACTTATCTGTCAGCACAACTCAAATCACATCTGGTTTCCCCCCCTCATTCTCTAAATGTCGCCCTTCTTTCCATCGACGATCTCTACCTCCCTCACCACGATCTCGTTGCGCTCGCTGTTGACCATCTAGATAATCCTCTTTTGAGTGGCCGTGGACAGCCAGGCACTCATGATGTCAAATTTGGAGAGCAGCTGTTGAGCCAGCTGAAATCACAGTCAGGCAGAATAGAATTGCCTCGTTTTGACAAAAGCTTGTTCAATGGTGAAGGTGACCGATTGCCCATGGGTCTCAATGATGCGACCTTTGTGCAGACCCCTGTTCATGTCGTCATACTCGAAGGCTGGTGTGTCGGCTTCTACTCCATTTCTGAACAGGACCTTCGATGTAAATGGGCAGGAGTCTGGCAGGAAGAAAAAGTAAAGCTCGGGCTTTCGGATGTCCTAAGAGAAGATGATGTCAGCTTTATCAACAAAAAACTGAAAGAGTACGAACTCATGTGGTCGTTCTTCGATGTGTTCATCCAGGTCAGTCGAGAATCACATCTATGCTGTTTATATTGTAATACGATCCTGTGCAGCTCACCCCGAAGCCCGTTGAAATCTCTTCTTCGCAGTACTCCATCATCTACAGATGGCGCTTGGAGCAGGAGCACAATATGAAGGCGTCCAACGGAGGACGAGGAATGTCGGACGAAGCTGTCAAATTGCAAGTTGTCATTCGCTTTCCGACTTCGCGCGTTGTTTACTGAACTCAGTGCAGATTCGTAGATCGCTATATACCTGGTTATGTACTGTTTGGGGATGTTCAGCGCTGGCAAGGCAGGGGACTTCGTCTTTTACTGGACGACCAACGGCGTCAATTGGGGGTAGAAACATTCTAGAGCGAAACTAAATCAAGCAAGAGATGTAAATCTCGGACCACATTTCTCCGTTCAACGTCGACTTTGTGTCATTCTTTCCTCATAGCACGAGATCGCAATTGTACGAGACTTCACCACGGATCGCAATTCATTGACAATCTTTTGTATCTGTTGCGCAACAGCTTTGGATGCCGTATGGATTCTCGTTTGCATAAAGACGTCTCTCAACTTTGGCAGATTGCTGGCCGGGTCATAAAGACGAGGATCTTGACATGACAGCCATGTGCATACTTCAATCGTCTATCTCTCGTCAATATACTGAATCCTTTCTTTCTCCCATAGTGTATAGCTTTGGTGTGCGACGAGACGCCCGAGTCAGCGACTAGATCCGTACCTCGATCTCCTTTTTTATCAGATATCGATCTCAGTCAACTCCGACCAGCGACCATAACGGATTACAATATCAATTTGGATGACTCTGTTCCGCCTTTTCACTCGGATATGTCTGCGTATGGTATCGTCAAACGTCCTGAGCCTCCGGGCATCCTTCCCACCAAATTTTGGCGACTCACGTCCACCCCTGTTGACTCACCAACCCCAAATTTTGTGACAACACACCATTTGACACGCTCCGATGCCCATCGGCTGCCAGGATTGCTGGAGCACTTGACTGCCGTGTTTGCAATGGAGGTGGGAAGGGGCTTAACTTACCCTCAGGAGGGAGAGGTCGATCAGCCTAATTTCGAGAGTTATTTCTTCGCTGCTGACGTTTTCGTGGGAATCGTTGGGGGCAGTCAACGGGCAGATAAGGGAGAGGCAGAGATTGAGCTCGATATCGATGCAGCGCAGGCAGGACGGCCATGGGATGAGTGCGTCGCTGGTTTCTATTACGTGGGTTCTACCATCCACAAAGGTGCGCCTGATACTGAATCAGATATCCACAGATCAAACCTAATTACCCTGGACGCTCATCGCATGTGAGTTGATTCCAAGATGCAAGTTGACAGATAGCTGCACGGGGTATCAGATCTGCAACGCCGGCTTCGTCGTCTCGCCTCACTATCGCGGCGTGGGGTATGGCTCCCTGCTAGCCAAATCATATGTCTATTATGCACCAAAGCTGGGTTACCAAGCAAGTGTCTTCAATCTGGTGTATGTTAATAATGCCGCATCTATAAAGTCTGTTCCAACAGTATTGTTCCCATTTCGCAGTACTGACAGCGTTATCTCGTTGACAGACTTTGGGAAAAACTCAGCTTCTCCAAGGCAGGGCTGATTCCTCGTGCTGGCAGGCTAAAACGGATGGATGGCAACGGAGAGGAATATGTGGATGCATGGATATTTTACAAAAACTTCATGGAGAATTAAAGATAGCAGGGAAATCCCCCTATTGAATGACATCTTGATGTAAAATGCAGAGGGACTACCGGCTGAGTTTTTTTCGATCCGGGGATGGCAGTGGGCCAGTGGCAGACAGGATCGTTCCTTCCGGACCCCTGATGATATGACACGAACACCGGGCATGCAAGGCCCCTTACCGTCGGGCTGAAAAGATCTCATTCACATGCCACCAATGAGGAATGGCTCAGATTTCATTTGTGCATGCTCAACGCGCTAACACAACGTGCATGTCTACACCACGAGCACTATTACATCGATCGGGATGCAAGCTTAAGCATGGAGAATAGCACTGATACAGCAGAAACAAAACGGAGCATGTACACATGTAGCAGGCTGAAATTTTTCAGCGAGAACAAAGAGTGGGGCGGTGTGGTGTACCGCGCAGTAGATGCTGTGCAACATCCGCAAAAGATGGAACCGTCCGACGCCGCATCGCATCTCGGAGACCAGTTAAATACATATGTAGGGATAATAAAAGCTGTCGAGATTCTGGCTGTCGGAAGTTTATTGATTTTACATCACCCGAGCTACCTTGGCAACTCGCCCACAGCAGAAAGGCAACCGCTGGTTCATTTCCTTTTATCTTTCCTACTCTATCCTCCACCACGCCATTCACAGTTTGTGAGTTACTTACTACCTTTTCCTATTGTTTCTCGTTGCATTCAGCTGGCCAAACACGCTGAATAGGACAAAAGGGGCAATTCCTTTCCGGCAATCCATTGACAAAAAGTTTTTTTGCTTTGGCTGATGCCACAACCATCATATTGTTTTCTTCGTGGGGGACTCGTGGGGCTCTCAGACAAATGTCTGCATCCAGGGCATCCATTCACTATATAACCTTGTCTATAACGCCGCTATCCTCTGGCCATCTCTAACATTCATCCTCCTACAGCGTTGCACCACATTATCCCCGATCTGTCTGATGGCCACAGTTCACGGTCAAAATGCGCACCCGGAAGTGCCAAGAAAAGCCAATGCTAACAGAAACGGACCTCCTCGATTTGCTGTCCCTCCGGTAGGGTTTTCCCTTTCTCCAATTTACGATGAAATTGCTCAAGACTTCTACAGCAGTCTCACTCGCAGTCTTCGAAAAATACCGATCCATTTTACGGCCACGAAGCTATTGCGCGAATGAGTGCCCGTTTCATCACGCATCTGTTTGCATGTCCCGAACTGCCCCCCGCAGCGGTTAATCATACTCATTCGCATGCGAGGCTGCCATATTTTATTGCGTATGCGCTACATCGTACGAAACTCCACCCATCAGTTACGATCGCTGCACTTGTCCTACTTCAACGCCTGAAAGCTCGGTTTCCCACAGCTCGGGGCTCTTCTGGACATCGCCTATTCATATCCGCGTTCATGATTGCGTCGAAAGTCATCTGCGACGACACTTATTCGAACAAGTCCTGGAGTATCGTGGCGCAGGGCATGTTTGCACTTCGCGAAGTGAATCAGATGGAGAGGGAGATGTGCAGCTATCTGGAGTGGGAGTTGACGGTGGATAACCCGATCTTGTCTAACTTCGAGGACATGGTGATCCGGGACTTTTCCTCGCCTGAAGGCCCTTACCCGTCGTACCCTCTCACACTGGTGTCAAAACGTGCTGCCAAGGCTGCCGCTTCCACGTCCGCCACTCCTGTCCCCGAACCCCATCCCACGACGAGTCCGATACCCATGTTCGGCCAGCAACGGAATCCGACCCCTGCAAAGCAACCGGCAACACCGAATTCGACCTCTTCTCGGGGAACCCCCGGCACACCGGACACACCCTCATCCAGCTACTCGAATACGACGTCACCCGCTTCATCCGCATCGCCAGCCACGCCTCTCGGTATTGTCGACTTCACCGCCAAGATTCGTGGATACGACTCCTCTCCGAGTTTCGCTATCACGGAGGTGATGCCTCAGGTCCATCCGCTGAAGACCAAGATGTTTGCGTTTGCCATCCCCTCTATCTGGTGAAGGCTCTTCTGATTGGCATGTCTATCTGCTTCCATCTTTTCTCCCATTTCTGTGCACCACAAATAACAACTCAATGTATACTTCCACAATCATGGACCATGCAATACCCCTCATCTACACACATCACATGTTACTTATTGGGCCAGGTTGACCTGTATTATTATGGAGCCATACCCTCATTACTCCCCTCGCTCTTTATCTTCATCCACCTCCCGACGGACCTCTATCCAAGCTCGACATATTTCCATTGTTGTCTTACACTCCTTGAACTGCAATCAAATCATTCACTCTGCATCTACAGGCACAATTTATACACAGCTTGTGACGGCTGTCATACTACAAGATAGGTGCATGAGAATCATTTGCGTGTCGAAGATCAAATCATGTACCATGTGAGACCCCGCGATGCGTTATGCTAATTTCACCCCAAGACGCAAATCAGAAAGACAACTTTAAGCATGATAAATTCGCAAACGATAATCGATAAACGGCCCGGATATGGGATGTGAAAGATATTATTCATGACCAAGATAGTAAGTATAGCGAGACGATAATCGTCATTGTGAGCACGAAAGCACGTGACGTTGTGGAATGAACTTCTTAAACGTCTACTTACTAAGCTTTCCCCGAGTCAACACGTGGGATCACCGCGCCTGCGTTGGCATACAAAGATTCCCCCTGAACGTGCTGCCCTCGGAGTTGCAAGCAGGGGTGGCCACATGCACAGAGATCGATGAAGGCGTAGCTTTGTCTATCAGAACATCTGATTGAAGCTCAAGAACCTTTCAACTGGCCAGTCTTCGTTACACACTTTGATAGATAACCATCGAGGACTCGGACGGATTACATGCTAGTGCGGTCAGTCTTCCCAACGGGCCCGCGCTGGTAGATCCATCCTATTCTGCGCCAGGATAGTATTGCTACGGAAGCGGTAAGTTACAGCATATATGGGGAGCCAATCAAAGGCGCTCCACGTGATTTTCCAAGGATTTGATTGGCTCCTTTAACGTTGCGCGACATGGGGAAGGCGAGATTTTTTTCAGGAACAGCGTGTGACTTGTAATTGAGAAGTTGCAATGCTGT